>JAHZNE010003264.1:0-17437 GCA_027744055.1 Callyntrura sp. NNG-2020
TCAACGCAACGAACATTATATATGCTTTCCAGTCTTGCTGATATGCTCCAATAATGTTAACCTGTTGTTGAAGATGCAAATTGGTAGCGCGTCCTAATGATGATACTTCTAACACATACTCTCCAAGTTAAAATGCTCCAGTACCAACACGTGTATATTCCTGGTCAGCTAAAATTTCTATCGCTATGTGGGTGGAACACCGTATTTAGGTATAATGTAATTAATAAGCAAAGTAAAGTGCACACCCTTACTTAAGTACCTGGGACTCGATTCGAGTCAAGTTGACCAGTTTACAAAAATTCCCCATTGTTTACGTTTACTTGTAACGCACAAAGGCGGACGGCCGGATAAACAGACAATTTGGATTTTGCTAGACGTTAGCTGTCATGCAGCACTATCTGATGATAATATGTAATAGTAATAAAAAAAGAAGAAGCTCTATACAGGCGCAGGCGGTGCGGTGTGCTGCGTCGTGCCTGTTGTTAAACTACGAATACAGTGTAGCGTATAAAAAAACTATCCTATCCTATCATACTTACACAGGAATAAATAAGCTGCTAAACAGCCCCTTCTGCCACACAAAGTTTTTTTTGTCCGTTCCGTATGTACGTCTTTGCCTTTGTGTAAGCATAATCCATCTTTTTATTTCTATTTCTGTTAAACCGTATTGTATATTGTATGGTATGAATATTACACCATTTATACCTGCCTTGGCTGATGCGTGCACAGAATTCTTGAAAGCTAGCATGCATAAAAATGTATTCTCATGCTGCAGCTGCTTGATGATGATTATTGATGATGACGATTATATTTAGCGCGCATTGTTGCTTTCGCACAGCAATTGCAAATGAAGAAATATAAAAAAATACAATATACAATGTAGGTATGAATTATCGCACATCATTTATATGCATTCAATTTTTAAACTCTGCCCAAAATAGAAAACTGAAATCGACTACAATTTCTTCATTTTTGTACATTTCATAGAGAAAAAAAGCTTGAACAGGAATCTTCCTCTTCAATATTGATATGACTTGACTGTTTTACTTGTAGCATGCGTTTACATAGTGCCAGCCAAGCATGCTCCTTTTTTATTGCTTTTTGTACTTATTACACATACATAATAATCATGGTATATAGTCAACCAACATTGATCCGTAAAAACAGCCCACCACACAATAGGGACGATGCAGAGCGAGGCAGAGCACTCTCAAAGCAGTAATAGCTGTGTCTCGAGTTAACGTAAGCAAGTGGATATATTTCTACATTCAACATTGCATTGGTTTCACACACTTTGAATCAAAATCCCACATTAACAAAAAAAATCGAATTTTTATTCTTGTTTCATTTATCTGCAGTCTACGTAAGTATCATCTATTTATAAAGTGGTTTGAAGTGAAGATTGATCGATATGTGCCTACAAAATATGAAGCTTTGTTCGTATTTCGTACTAATTGTTCAATTTTAAAAACTGCATCGCAAGTGAACAGGCTACTAAAGTCCAAGTTTTATGACGAACCATCAATAACTATCCAGCAGTTACCACTAATTTTGTTACAAAATAAAATTATTTCAATGAAATTACGCCGAGATTCAGCAATTTATTTGAGATTGCACGATTAGACGTCGAATGGTCCTAAACAGACGTGGATGATGCTCATGATATGATGACTAATTTAAGCCTCTTCTCCCTCATAATAAACCAGAGAGTGAGCTGGTAAAAGAATCAGAGAGTAACAGGGTGAGATATCACATTTTTTGAAAGATGAAAGTGTAGTTTGATATTGATATTGGATGAACGCTCTATTCGACGGCTGGCTGATGGTTGATCTGATCTGATAATCGTCGTTGTAATGTAGTGGTGGCAGTCGGCTTGGCAATACGGAAAGTGGATTGGGTGTTGTGTACGTAATGTACAGCAGTGTTCTTGGTAGTAGTAGTAGTAGTAGTAGTAGCACGTCTACGACGGAGCTGTTCAAACTACTACTGTATCTATTCCGTCAATCTTTCATTTACATTTTATACCTTGTTTGCATGTTAGCATATAATGTAAAGAAAAATGTTAAATAAATGCGCTAAAATTGAAACCATTAAAGATTTGCAATGCACATTTGAAGTATGCATTGTATCAATGAGTACAGCACAAAACAAGTCGTATTTCTCTCTTACAATACTTCTCCCTTTTTCGCTGATAACACATATTAAACCAAAAAGAAGAAGAAAAAAATCGTTGACGGAAAAAAGACTCAAACAAAAATTGAAAGCTTCATTTCATCAAAGTTAAAGCCACCACACAGAAATTGCATTGTTCTAATTTCACTATTTAATAAAACCTCAGAAATAGCATGTGGCTAAGGTCAAAAGTTAAGAGCATGTCAAATGTCTGTGCACAATTGTTCCATATATTGTCAAGCTGCTGTAGTGTCTCGCTGTTAATTAACAATTGTTTATAATTAAAGTGCAAAAACGGAAAAACCTGTAGGTACAATCTCAAAAGTAATGTTGGGTTTACCAGAAGAGTATTGTTTCTGTGTAGTAACGAACGGCTTAAACACTATATTGTGTAAACTGGTTTTGGGATTTACATGGAGTATTCAGAACGGATTAGTTCTCCGCAGGGAGTTGGCTCTTTGGGATTTCTTCCTAAAATAAATGAAGCCTAGATTGCATGGAAGTTGTTTTTGTTGCGTGTATATTATGTACTGCGGGCACCGTCTTCTTTCAACCATTTTACTCTGCACACGACACTACTCTAGCTCTGCTGCACGGCTGTATGTTACTTTGCAGCCACAGCCACGGGGCTATTTTGTTTGATAGGATTTTTCGTGTCACCATTATGACAAATAATCTCACTTTGCCTTAAAAATTGTCTGCAGTAGCGTTCACAATGAATATTCGGAATCCCATTTTATTCAAATCCTAACAGCTACCCCTTGAAATCAAATTTTTGTACGATTTTCTTCAAACCCATTTCTTCACATCGTTTCCTTTCTATTTTTTGCATGATTACCACTTGCCTTCTACGAGGCAAGAAGGTAGGAAACTAGACTCTCCTCGTAAAGAGAGTTATTAGGGAGAGGTAGCGTAGCATGCATGTATGCATACATCTATAGCTTGTGATGAATACTCCACTTGTGTAAGCATTCCTTCATAACACTATAGAAAATACCGCTAACGACATATAATATGTAATGCTCATATATTATTTGTTGCAGGCCTAAAGGAACAAGTAAACACTGTAAATAAATGGGCGAGCAAGAAGGGAAGCAAATTTAGATTGAAAAAAAACCCTGTGGGTCACAAGGATAAACCAATCTAGGAACAATTATATAACTTATTTCTAAGACGGTGCTAAATTGTACAAAATTTCAATCCCGGTATCATTTAAGCAACGATCCACGGGGACATCGACGAGTGTTGGATCTGAATCTCCAAGAAAAAGCTGGTTACACAACTAGAATTGCTTAGAAATTGATCCCCCGAAGTCGCCTTTTCAAATTATGTGGTTTACAAAAAAGACGTGTGTACGGTCAAGCGGCCCCACAGGCTGAAATGCCAAATCCATTACGGGTACCCCATTACTGTGCTACCTAATAATGAAATCATCTACATCATTGCACACAATATCACCAACTTTTAACAGCTTTGGCGACAACTAAAATTGAAACAACCTTCCCTTCTTACACGATCGACATTTTCACAATTTTTGTAGCTTCTTCCTACAGCCTGTACAATTTTCAAAGCTTCTCCCCTTGATTGCCGTGACTCTGACAAAAACGAATACGAACAGAACGCAAAAATCAAAGGAAAGTTCCTTGCCTATTGCTTTAATACTTGGTTACATGACCCATATTATTGATAACTCTCAGTATTAAACAAAAAAGCGAAAATGAACGACCAGTTAAAAGAGTATCTATAAGAAAATCAGCAACGACACCAGATTTTATGTTACCAACCAATATATAACATTATGAAGCCACCTTCTTTATCCACTTAACCTATTGCACTTGCTTCACTTGTTCTCTGTATCATATCGTTTTTTTGCTTATATATATATCCCATATCGAAGGAGTACAGTGGTGATGATGGATGCATTACATACATTGTGCTTTTAGCGTTTGGCTCATGGCTAAAATAAATCTTGTAAGAACCCTCAACCCGACTTGATTTCTGTGTAATATACATATCTCCTGGCTGGCATCACGTATATGACTGACTACACATAGGTCGTTATTTCTTAGCTCCTTCGTCATTGTTCTCTCTCTCTCTCTCTCTACCTTTGCTCTTGGTTGATGGTGATGGCAGAACCATTTATGAATGCCTCGTTTGCGTTTGCCTTCTCGCTCCCTTATTAGTGAACAATGTTGACCACGTTGACTATGCTTTTGTATGTACCTAGATATATTATGGATATGACTGACTTTTTTTAGTCACAGTGCACTTTGATTACAGACAGACGGATGGGTTTACGTGTGTATGAATAATATGTAGGTATTTTACATTTTCACTGGGATACGGCGACGAAACAAGCATTAGTATTATTGGTACGTGTGTACATATACAGCGTGTGTTGTTGCATGGACGTACAACATAGGAAAACTTTCATGAGCATGAGATCATGTTTTTAACAAATATCTACCTTCCGTTTTTGCTGAACAAATGAGGCGTTATCAGATCAGAGTGCATATTTTGAGTCTATTATATATTTTTATGTTGATAGAGAACATTCTACACCTTCGCATTATTCAATAAGCTTACTGGATGATAATGATGATAATATTATGTGTACTTAAATTATTTTAACGTTCGACCCGATTGAATTTGCAATATACATTGTACCTAGTATACAAAATACAGCGCATGTATGGTATTTATCTAATGTGATAATTTTTATCTCTGCTATCCTTCTTGTGTCTTTCTTGTTCTATGGGGATGATAGTATACAAATGCATAAAACTGTTTTTATGTGCGACAAAAATCTCTGATGAATTGATGAGATGTGTTTGGAATTGTGACGAGTGATAGGGTAATGATGATAATGACACCTAATATACTTATACACTGAAATGAGGCAGATATGTATCTTTCACGATACAACCATTTTTGTGAAAACAATGTGGTCGTATTAACCTTGCCTGACATTTAGAAATTTTTTTGAAACTATTATTCCGGCTATTTACTTGTTAACCAACCCGACATGCAACAGCACAGCAGCAGCGGTTTTAGTTAATAGTGCCAAGCAAAGATACTGCCCAACGCGTGCAGGTAAGCCAGAAAGTGTGAAGTCAAAACAGCAATATAAAAGGTTAAAATAATGCA
Source organism: Callyntrura sp. NNG-2020 (assembly GCA_027744055.1). NCBI lineage: Eukaryota > Metazoa > Arthropoda > Collembola > Entomobryomorpha > Paronellidae > Callyntrura > Callyntrura sp. NNG-2020. Next base: position 5,320 of record JAHZNE010003264.1, read on the forward strand.
AATTTAGGAAAGGAGACACGACTTCAGTTACCATCATCAGCAGCAAAAAAAGTCAATGATCAGAGGCACAAAAATAGGCATACGTATGCATGAAACAAATTATTCAAAACTATTAGACGCCAATTATATGTTTTCGCCTAGAATCCCAATCCACCATATAACAACAATTTACTTGAGACTCGCAAGCTGTAGCTGTGGAGGAAGACACAAAAACTGTGGAAATGCTGCTGGTGTAGTATGAGATAACGCGGAGATTTCATGTAGTCAATATATTATAATATACGTGTAAGGAGGATTACCTGGAACTCTTTATCCTTGAGCGAGTTCATCGTGACTCTTAGTGCGGCAGCTTGGGCAACTAACGTTGCCTCTCTTCTTGTAGTAATTCCTTATACAAGCGTTCACTTTGTTACTCGACTTTTGACGTGGGTAACATCACAGTAACGTTGAAAACGTAGCAAGAGCCGCAGAAAAAGTATACAAACTCTACATTAAATATGATGGTCGTGTCGTGTTCCTTACACTTCGTTGTTAGCGATGATAGATGATAGCCTTAAAATGAGTTATGATTTCCCGTGGTGTACAAATCCATTTATATTAATATTCACCGGTGTCACTCGATAAGAAACGGTATTATTTAAACACAAGTTACTGCTTCTATCTAGTGTCTGCGACTTCATCATCTAAGATTACACATCGACTTCCTAATCCTGTTTTTATTATTACTGTTGTACTGTCACTACCTTAACACCCGGTCACATTGTCAACAAAAAAATACAGTAGTGTTGTTGGTTGTACGTAATTTGTTGTTAGAAATTTATTATTATTTTTTTATTTTACGATGTTGGATGTAGTACAAGTGAAGACAACAATTCAAAGAATTTTAATGATCCTCTATATATAAACTAGAGCACATTTTTACCCTCGAGTTTACAGTTTACCACTTTGTTTTTAGATAATCGGAGAACCGTTGGCTCATAAAATGTCAAAAAATGCAAACATTCAATAAACAAATATTAATGTCAATGTTGAATGTTCAATTTGCTGAAATGTGTGTAGGGGGTAATATAGAATGTTTTACAATGTAGGTATCTTCCAGTGGAGATATGCGGGTACACTAGTTATTCATCCTCATGATTATGATGGAACAGCTTTAAGCGACATACCAAAGGAAGGGTAATGCAGTAATATGATACGTGATCATACTTCAATTCTCATTTTTTACAGCATTGAATGAGATCATACTATACAATGCAAATCGATATAAATATAAGTACTTGTCTTGTAGTATTAGTAGTAGTAGTAAAGTAAGTGCCTACGTATAATACTTAGGCAGTTGGGCAGCCAAAAGAAGTTGTATGCGAGCACGCTCTCAAACTATAAACAATTTATTTTCCACCACACACATACACAAGATTACGTTCATGTTCATATCAAATGAAGTCCATGCCCACCCCAGAAATTTTTTGCGTCAATTCTTAAAAACAATGTTTCAGGCAATGTGACCGATAACAATGATAACATTCAAAGTGTCACTCACTTGCTTCTCTTCAATCAACTCACATTGCATTGCAATGCTATCACTGATTTTTATCTTAATATGGTACTAGATATACTTTTACTTGGGCTGAGTCTTTGTTGTCAAGCATGCAGCATAGAGAAACCCGTTCCACATCATTAAATGTTAAAACTTACAAAAAAGTCTTCACGCTTTTTCGTCACTGTAATATCCTCAGCAATATTGCAAGTCCATACGGTAAAATAATATACTTCAATTTTTTTTTTTAAATTATGCACACCAGAGACAAAAAGACCGCATAATAGTATTTAATGTAAACAGAATCTCACTTCTCATAAATAGTCTGAATATAACTATATTTACCCCTTTCACAAAATTCCCAACGGATTTATTGATCAAATACCTTAACAGTGTTGACGATGTCAACAAGTCTAATATAAGGATAACTGCTAATGCTATAATCGTTACCCCAAAAATTAACTCGCTGTCACTTTGCAAGGTTAGCTTTTGTATGATAACATTGCAACGGGTTGCTTTGCTGTATCCAAATGTATATATACCCCCACATATGATGCAGGCAAACACCACCAGAGAATGCACACACGCTGCTTGTTTAAGAGAAATCGGCTAGCACCAAACAGCACAGGAAAACTCATAAACAACAATAGACTCTCACAGAGTGTTGTTTCCTCAACGAACCTCGTGTTTCTACTGAAGATCAGTCAGTGAGAAAGTAATTTTGACTCAACAGCTCCGTTTTCAGAGAGGCAGGCAGAAAGAGAGAGAGAGAGAGAGCCTAGAGTCTGAAGCGGCAACACTGCTACTAAAAAGATCCCTACTACTTGTACGTAAACGAAACACAGTAAGTGCGGTGTAGGCACACAATGCATTGTGCAGAGCACAAGCGAACTTGCCAGTTTGAGGTAGCCAGGCAAAGGAAACAACTGCGACCAACAAATATTTTTAAAAAAAATCTATCTCACACCATTATTATAAACGAACCACACATATTGGTACACACACACACATCTTTCTCCGTCGTCGTCCCTGCACCCATACGTATGGCTTATCTATGTATAGGGTTTAACTGAAAAAGAAGGTATATAAGGTGATGTTGATGATATACAAGTAGTAATACATTACATACACACACACAGGGATAGAATAGGATAAGTAGTCTTTATGATTATAAATGAACAAAGCTTGAAGCTTGCATACATATTTATATTCCTTTATAATCAACCATATCAACTATTACCTATAGACATAAAATGTTGCAGTGGAGGAGGATTGGTTTTTTGTTGTTGTAAGTTGTTATGCTTATGCTCATTTAAGCCATACAATACGAGTACGTACAGAAGACATTAGGCAGTTCGAATATATTTTTGTGGATTTGTTAATGTTGTGTATTATTATGCCTGAGCGTTTGGCTATAGATTCATTATGATTTTATTATCTATCACATTGCAATGCATCGTCATTGGGGGAGTCTGACTTTACTTAATCCCAAAAACCTGAATAATTACACAGAACTTTTATTATACACTTTGATATAATCATCGTAGTACTTTTTCTTGAACCATCACATCACACACACAAACCCAACGTACCTTTTCAGTACAGCGTGTTTATTTTAATGCATTTGCTTTTTATGCATATTTAATAATATTGTGCATGCATCTTCCTTCCCAAATGATTAGCAACTTCAACCAGACAGACGCAAAACTGGCTCTCAACTTCACATTGTTAACAATGCACAATGAAACCATGCACGTCCCTTTTGCACCAAAGTGTCCATGCTATTCGTCCCTCCTCTCTCTCTACAAAACAATTCAACTTGAGGTGTCATTATATGCATAGAAATGTGTGTGGTTTTGGTTGGTTGCTACGTAAATATAATGTCTCCTCAAATAGTTTTTGTTGTGTTCATTTTAAATCTAGTGTTGTATAATGGGATGTCGTGTATTATTAAAGTAAAGCTGAAATTTAAACAAATCGCAGTAGAACTAGCCGTTCTTTCTTTTTAACCAAATTCATTCCTTCTAATAGGTACATTTTTATTGGGATTTTACTTGGTATTGAGAAAATCCTAAAATTAGCTACAATTGAGAATTTATCATATGCAGGCATCCTGAAAAGGGCAAATAATGTTTTTTTTTAACTTACCTTATTCATTGTCAGACTGTAATGTTGTACTTTGTACAGTAATATTGGTTTCTGCAGGTTTTGGTAAACAGTACCATACCGTCATCAGTTTTGCGTAAATTAACTTACAACAAAATACTTGACTATTCCCATTCTCCAACTGTTAACCAATTGTAAGCAACTTGGCACATTTATATTCCTAAAAAATCGTCTTCGATACAACAGCGTATTTCAAACGTATTTCCTGAGAAGAAATACTAAAAAATTCTCAACTCCCTTGATTATGATTATGAACTGCATCTTGACTATATATGTAGATTCATTATATATTATATTGATATATAGTACAAAATGATTACAAGAAGTAATTCAGGTACATTAGTGTTGTAAATTACACTTTAAATGTAAAAAAAGGTATGTAATATTATACGTAGACATAAGACAAAATCTAAAATTAGACATTAACCGTATAGTGTTAAGCTAAACGTGCTATATATAACGATTACAATTTAAAGTATATAAATAGAAATGAAATGTCATGCTTGTTTATTTCCAATTATATTGTACATGTCCGCGTGTTTGACCACTTGTGCTCTGTCCAATAGCCCGAAAGCGAGTACCTTTTATAATGCCAGATATAATATACCCGATTGTTCGTAATAAGTGGGGTCCGCCGTTTTCTGCTAGAACATGCTTTACTTTTGATTTGGAATCGTAAAAAGTTTCAGTGTGTGTATACCTATATGCATTATCAAAGATGTAGTGCGCCAATGCGCTGTTAGAAACCATGAGGCGACTTGACACTCATTTTTAGCTTCATGCAACAGCAGCGAACAAAGAAGCTTCTCCTTCAGTTAGAGGAAGGTGGTCGCATACGTGTATAGTTACATACATGCCAACTCTACTCGTTGGGACTTTACTTAAGCGTACTTACCAACATATATATTTTTGTTTGATACACATTAGATTAAATAAATATAGCCAGTACGCCCACGGTGAGGTAGACAGGATGCCGTACAAAAAGTTCAATCTTCCACGTAACCTTTATTATTCGCTCACCTAACCGTTCCCCTAATTTAAGCAAATCAGTATATTGTATTTATCAAATGCTTGCCTAGCTGGATACCTAAAAACATCGTTTTGGATCTTGCGAATCTCAAAATTTTGACAAATAATTATCGTTTGTTTCCCCTCCATTCTATACATTTCGTATTATTCATACTTCATGATTCACTGAAATGATTTCCTTTCCTCGGATTTTGTGCCTTCATCACGCAATGCTCAGTCAACCCGATTCGATACTATATTATGCTTGCGTAATGCCAAAACGCACGAGTACAAGTCTGAACTTCATGTAGCAGGAATGTATGCGGAGCAAGAAACGCTCGAACTGCAACAGAGACGCTGCAGCTACCAGCTTCCACTTTTCAGTTGTATTTTATCTACCTCTACCGCCATACCAATACTGGTCTCTACTCCAGGTCAGGTCTTCAGCTAACAATATTCTATCAACCGCACTACCGCATAACTATATACTACTGGGTTACGCGTCCGTACTCTGATTTTTTCCCGTAATTTCTCCATGGGGAAAGAGGATAGCCTTTGATTATTGATGAAAATAAAATTTTAAAGTATATAAATTGCTTGGTAAAACATGAAAATGTACTTAGTAGCTTATACTTACTTGGTAGTAGGAAAAGAGAGACATTTTCATACATCTAATTAGCTTCCTTTTTTCGATTAGTTGCAAGGGAAAACCTGGATCTTAAAAACCTTGATGTGGCTAATTAGACCCTTTAAACGAAAATGAGATTTTGGTCTACTTGGTAGTGACTAAACTGAAATAAACGTTTGAATGTGAAGCATTTTGCCGTTCCTGCAATCAGAAACATTTGTGGCAAGCTCAGATAACATTTACATTTCGGGTAGTTTGTTTGTAGAGGAAGTATTACAATCATTTCTTCGGAAAACTGCGTTCAAGAGTAATTTGTTGTCATCATATCAGTCCTAGTACATGCCATGGTTTTCACATCCCTGCTCATGTTCACTATAAATTCATATATAGAATTTGTTAACTGTTTACTTCCATCGTAATGGTTCAATTCCCCATCCATCCATCTATTACACTAATACTTGCAGAAGGCAAGGCTATATAATGTCTTTCATTTTACTTTTTCGACCGCTGTGGTAGCATTATCAATTATTGACTCGAAACCGTCGTTTTCTTCTACTAAAGTTTTTTTAAATTAAATTATAATGTACGTTTTGTACCAGCTTACATCATGATACATTTTCGCAATCGTATCTCGCACGTCTACATTTGCAAAAACAATAATAGAACAAACAACATATACCTATTAAAATAATTTTAATCATATCAGCTATGCGTGCAGAAACTACAGCTACGTAGACTATTTCACGTACGTATTTCATGTTTGACAACGCGTTATTTACTTTTAATGCTTCGGTTCTCCTTCATTAAATACTTTCCTACGACAAAAATTATTTTTCTCAATACACAATCAACTGCTAACACCATTTTAACACTACCATGACATGACATCAAAAAATGATTTTTTTTAAAAATTTGTAGTAAAATATAAAATCCCCATGTTTAATCATATACTCAAATCATTATTTCTGCAAAGAAGAACAGTCAAACAGTCCTTGTTTGATCTTACACAAATAATGAAGGTTCGGATAGGATATGGGGAGCTTCTCTAACCTAAACATGAATTCGAGGCGCAGGCAGGAGTTTTAAACACTATTTTATACGAACATTCGTGTACGACGATAATACAACCTGTACAACAACTCCAAGTTTGAAGTTTTGTTTATCCCCCATCATCCAGCTTACTTATATTATCTCGTATCACCACGCCACTGCCACTACTACTACATCTGCATCTCTCCGTATAGCTCGCTATTACAAACTTGCCACTCTGCCACTGGGTCTCTCTCTCTCTCTATCTGCAATCTGCATCCATTTGCCACTACGCATATAATACATAATATATTAGCGTACTGAAGTTCTTTTGCTTAAAAGTTTTACTTACATCTTGTTAGTTTAATATGTACGGTGTACCGTATACGGACGGGGATATTTAATTGACGCTGGTGCTGTTATGAAACCATGAAACGTAATTTTAGCATCATTTCAGTTTCTATTTGACTGAAAGAGAAGGTGATCGAAGGAAGGTCATATCTTATTATGACGCTGCTGTTTGCTTGTCGTTTACGAACTACACACACACACACACACACACACACAGGTAGGCATTTTTTGTATTTTACTTGGTTGGAGTGTGATTTTGATTTGATTAGGTATATGGACCTCTGTGAGTCTGTGAGTATAGTATATACAGAGCGTTTTACACCAACCCAGTATCGTCAATACAATGGCCATCAGGACGCAGCACACTACCAAACTAATTCGGCGGTTAAGCATTTTTTGATAGAATAGAAATATGCTCAATAGCACAATGCGAATTTATCGAAATTTTGCATTTTAAGATGTAAGGTTTGTCTGCGGAAAGTAGCGTTTTGTGGTACTCTGGCTAATTATAAAATTTCAAGTATTGAACTAAAGTGGCGCCCATGTATACCAACTGATGCTGTTAGATGCTCTACAGCTGAACCTCGTTTATTACCACATCACGCCATTTTTGTATGGATAGCGTGAAATGGCATCTTAAAATGAGTTGCAATTTATGATGACTATTGTATTGTATGGTCCAACATGTAGCGTTTATTTTGTGCTATCAAAACCTGAATAGCATTTTTTTTGTTTCCGTCCAACAATTGTCTCTGTGATTTAGAGCAACGAAATCAATAATTCAGCATTTTATTTTTTTTATATTGTATTGTATGAAGGAGCGTCTACAGATTTTATATTCTGTGGGGATAAAAAATTAACTGTTGGCAGTGCAGAGAGTGAACATACCAACACGGAGTATTTGATTGCGAGCTTATCCTAGTTAACTCTGACTTCCAAAGGATGAAAAACATGTTCCTACTGTCAATTCGTCTTCTAGGTATATACTAAGTATCGTGCATCATAATCATCACGCATTCGGTTGAGCAATGCGCTACAAACATGGTGTTTTATTTTATTAGGAAATACACAATGTGTGTGTGTGTGTGCCGCGTGTATATCAACTTAAACTTTCAATGCATCGTCATCTTTCATAAACCCATACAGTGGAAATATGTGGCTGTAACCACAAATATAATATCACATCAACAACAAGCCTTTGCTTCATTTGAACTAAATCAATACTTAGTACTTGTGACTTTGTTTGTGCTGGGTTTAAAATGGGAAAGTGGCATTCGTAGGGTCCTCTTAGCGAACTCCCTATGCACACACATAATAAAATATTATGTAATTTTCCCATCATAATGAACTAAACTGACGTACTGTTACGAATAATCGTGACAGATAAAACGTCCAGACTCTCAATCCTAAACCAACAATAATGCACCAAAGGAGAAAATATTGAGACAGAGAATCAAAATGGCACTATCGACAATCATGCGTTCACGTAAAGCGTAAATAAATATCTATGATAAAATAAGGCTGGGTACAAAACAAGGAGTACTTATAAATTAGTCACCGATAATTTCAAAATTGCTTACTGTGCTACTAGTAAACTAAGAAACTGTACAGATGCGATGATAGGATAAAAATCACATCCAAATTAGTACTGATAATAATTATAATTGTTTTGATGAAAATATCATCATAGTATGATACCACCGTACAGAAATAAGGGATACGCTGTGATATAATAGTCTGTTGTAAATACGATCAAAAAATATATATTGCGACCATTGCATTGTGTACTCAACAAACAAACGGGCAGGCTTCATGCGCTCTTCCAACTTACACAGTACAAGATAAGTTGTGTTGGATTGTGCGATGACAATTGAGTTGCTTACATGTCATATGTGATATGTGACTATGTGAGTATATTCGTTAAAGAAGAAAAAACAGTAAGTAAAAATAAAAACCTAAATAAACTTCAACTACGACAGCGATGTATAATAAAGATACGTAATATTTCATATCCCCTCTTCTGTCCGTCCCTCTCCTCTTCACTCGACCAAAAAAAATCAACCTAAGCGTCATAGTCGTCACAATGCAATCACAAAGTACAAATTTTTTTTACTCCTTATTGCCCCACATACATACGTGAAACCTGTATTATCTCAATATCACTTGTTCGCCGAAAGAGGAAAAAAAGAGAAATAGGAAAAGGACAATTGAAGTGGGATGTAGTTGGCTTCATTGCAGCAGCGTTGACTCGTAATGCAATAATATTATTATAATCATTACTAAAATTTGTGTTTCTATCATAATGTCTACATTCCGTTTTGGTATTTGCTTGGGCTGCTTCTTTGTTGTTTGTACTTATGCTGATATGTTAATACTACGCATTCACGGATGATGGGGATAGCATGAGTCGATGGATGGATCTCTCTCTCTGCATCTGCATAATATACGTTGTGTGTATCCGTTTTTTGTAGTACGTATTAAATGTATGCATGTATGCAAAAAAAATATCCTAACATTGTATATCGTTGTATTCGTCGTTTCTCTATATGTGTTGGTGGTGGTGTGTGTGTAGCGGCTTCAGCAGCAGCATTTTTCCCTTTTTCGTGATGTCATGTGAGTGAGCAAGTTTTTTTTCTAAAAAGCACATTGGTATTGGTATTACACACGATGATAATTTGCGCAACAATTTATCTCTTCTTTTGCTGCGGTATACTACTACTTTGCTTCGGTTTCGCAGCAGTTCTTTATCCCATGATGGTCCTAAGTTATTTACTCATTCTGACTTTAATCATATTAAGAATGATGGGATTGATGGGATATGATGCCTGTGTGCTCGTTTGAAGTCATCTATCTGAAAGTTTCTTTTACGTTGCACGGTGATCTGTTGTGATCTATATCCATGCATGTATATACATATGTATACGTATATGATGCTTCATTTTTTCATCCGACCGACAGAGGAAAGACAATGACAATTGAAATTTCTTAGCAAAATAGATAAAGATGTATGTGAATGACAATATGACAGTGTCATACTTCACTGTGGGTTACATCAAAATTATAGCATTACAACATTTATCATATAAACATGGTAAACATATAATTAGCATTAAGTTAGTATATAGAAATGTAAGAATGCAAATGGAACAAATAAATAGTGACAAGGACAATATTTGTAGCAAGATGGAATTTGGTACATATCTCTAAATTTAAGGGAGTGACCAATGATGCTTTTAATTAAAAATTGAAATATTATTTTTACGGGTTAACTGCACGAATACAATTTCATTTTAGGTACTTCACGTACTTAAAAGCAATTAAAGAATGTAAGTATTGCAAAATATCCGAGATCTAAATCCGAGGAAGATATGATCCAGATAATAAGGAATTCCAGGTCAATATATAATGTTTTTGCAAAGTACCTGATTTTATAATTTCAAACTGTAGTTAAGCATAATGTAAAAATTTGCACACGTGATATTTGCCCATGATGCCGTTGCTAACTAACAACTCTCTCGTTCATCGTCTCAATATTATTCTTTTAAATTAATGGCCAAGAATTGCTAATTACACATGAGCTTGTCCTCCAAACAAAAAAACTACTTAAACGTGTGTATCTGCTTAAATCCTTAACAGTGACCACATTGTAGAATGAGCCCCAGGCTGTAATTACTCATCGTACGTATAACCAGCAGAAGCTGCAACAAGAATCAGCGGTGTAATAAATGTTTATCTGTGAAGGACAGTTTTTTGTCGAATGCGTTGTTGGAGATACCTATGCGACCAACTGGCCATGCATGTTGCAGAGCATGCATTTTTACTGGGAGTAATTTACGACATTACGACCGACTTGTTTGAGATTTTATCTTGCACGTCAGGAAATACGCTGACAAATAATAACACAAACTCATAGATAAAGTTATCTTTGAAATCTTAAAGTTTTCTTTACTTTTTAGGAATTAGTTCTAATGAGAAAAATCTAAAAACTTTCAAATTTAGTAGTGTTTGCTCCGATGATATACCACATNAAAGTTTTCTTTACTTTTTAGGAATTAGTTCTAATGAGAAAAATCTAAAAACTTTCAAATTTAGTAGTGTTTGCTCCGATGATATACCACATACCCAAGTAAAAAATTAAATGTTGCTCACCCCACTGCTTGTAATTTTAAAATTTATTGGAGTGGTTTTCGGCATTTTACCAGTATTAAAAATTTCAAGAAAATCGAAGACATGTCATTTCAAAACTTTGAAATTTGTAATAATTGATACAATATATGTTTATTTCCTTATGGATGACATAGTTAACCGAACCCAACCGTTGATATCACAGAGCTCCGGCTCGGCTGTGAGCTAAAACACTCAATTCATTATCATCACGGGACTCTGCACTGAATATAAAATTATTCTGGGGAGACGCTCCTTCGTACTGTAGCCAATGAATTGGGTACTCTCTCGTTGACAAGAAGTAAGGCACAGTGGCTCATGTTCCAGGTAAACTGTAGGACAATACAAGAATCCATGTATTTTTTTGCATGTCCGATAATGTATGTGGTATACGGCAAAGTATGAGTAACAAGAACAATTCTGCTGGTCGTACCTTGTAGTTTACAAAATTATTGTTGTTTATTTATTATTAGGTAGCGTACTGTAGTACATATTGAATTTGGTACTCTGTCTGTGTGATCTTCCTGCTTCCTTGCTTTTATGAAACTGCAGCTTAAAATCTTTAGAAAGCGACTTTTATGCAACTCCATATGTATTCACCTGTTTGACCCCAAGATGACATCAAAGTTCAAAATTTTCTCCCATATTGAGGCAGAGGTTCAGCAGAGGTGGATATGTGAACGAGTTAAATGTTTGTGCCGCTCCGTAGTGGTATAGGCTTAGACAAATGGATATCCTTTTATAGCGTTATAATTGGTACAACACGGGCCAAATTTAACCCGAATTTGTCGACCTCTGTGACCCCGACCATGCATTTAATATGATTCATGTCTTACAAGAGATTTAAACATGCAGTCAATCTAAGCACTCCTGCGCTTCTTTTCTTTCACTATTGATACAAGAATGCTGTTTTGCATTGCGTCTTTTCGTTTAGAATCATCATCATCATCGTATTATCGTCAACTACATGAACAAGTGAAGCGATTTGGAACAAAATGCTCATACAAAATCAATGTGAAATGCGCATTGAGTTGTAAAGAAAATCAGTAGTTACCCGACATCAAGCGGACACTTTAGAAATTATAATGCGTATGCCAAATGCTTCATACGATAAGCCTAGATGGCAGCAAAGTGACTAACATATGCTTTCAGTCAATACAAAGTTTCTTAAGGGTAATAGAAACATAATGGTTGGTCCCTCCCACCTCCTTGTATATAGCTATGTATAGCCCCCT
>JAHZNE010003265.1:0-81618 GCA_027744055.1 Callyntrura sp. NNG-2020
CGTTGAGAATTTTTGTTACATACACATACATAGGTACATATGCAACGCACATTAACCGCTTAGATTAACAAGCTGGTAGACTAGGAATAATAAAAAGAATAGGAAGATTTGCTTTTTGGTCATGGTAATTACAAGTTAAATTCCAATGGTCAATGTTCTCCTCCGTCAGCAATCCTGGTACAGCCCTCATTTATTTTTTTGAAAAATAACTGACATGAATGTTTTGTTCCACTTTGGCAAAAGGAAAATAATATTTGAAAATTGCTGTATTGTTTAAAATAGATGGTAGTAAGGTTTGTCTTTTTCTGAGCTTGTCATATCCCTTTGCCATTCTACACATATGAGTCATGTCCGTTACTAGTCGTGCTGTCTGTGTGAAAGTGCGAAACCATTCATATGTATACGGTCTACCAGACCTAAATTTACGAAACACATTTAAATTCAATATGCAGGATCTACCGAACTGTTAAAAGTGGAGCGAGCCAGCCTGTTAAAATACGAGTTTGAGGCTTGAGGGTGGTCCGAATGGGAAGATATATGGGACTATAAATTTATATAGCCATTTTATGATGCATAATGCTTCTTCATTATTACTCTTAGTTATTCAATCGGAGACAAAAAATATGAGGAGCCCAGGTTAGAGATGACTCGCGCAGCAAAGTGTATTATTAACCGTTTTCCTGGTTCAAAAGTTGACGTCTAACATAATTAAATTAAAACCAAGTCGTGTTGTATGTTGTATGCTTGTAGTAATTTTGGTAGCTTGAGTCACTTCAAAGCAGCCTTTTAGTTATGAAGTTACACCTCCACCTCTGAAAATTAATAGAAGACGAGGTCTGATTCAGTGTGAGATTTGGTAACACTTCCGGCGTGGTGTGATGATAATGATGACAGCATGTCATATTGATGGTGGCATTTTATGATAATACGCCGTGGCATCACAAAATAGAGGTGGTGATGCTGCTGTTTGCTGCCACACTGAACAAACAAAGAGCTTCAATAGTGCTTTGTCATTATTTTCCACTAAAAGAGCGCTTCGCTGTACATCAAGCATACAAAATTTCATCCATGGTTTTAAAAAATTCAACTTTTAACCATACCATCTCTTTAAATACAGGTAACATGTAATGCACTTCTCAGAGTACAGCTTGTGTACAATACAATTTTTAGCGTACTTTCAAACGTGCTAATTTTGAAAGAATTTCATGCATTATATTAAGATTGAACATAACCATAGACACAAAAGTAACAACGTATCGCATCTTCACTGTTACTTATTCTTTATTAGAAAGATACATTTTTGTGAACGTTCCTGCTTTCGGAGTGTGTCTGTTAAACCCCTTTGGCCGTCCATCATCACCATATATTAAGAATGGAATTGGATCATATTTTATTCATATTTTCGACAAAACGGAGACTTACAATTAATAGACAGACACGAAAGAGGGTCATTAGGACTGAGTTAACCTAATCTGAGTTAACCATTGCGTTATCAAAATATAAAATATTTTTTTAGCTTATTTCAAATAGAGGAAGGATAGGACTTTGAACAATTCAAACACTGTTAAGCCAGTCGAGGTTGGATTTAATATTCTTGTTTTAAATACCTACCAAAATCTCCCTTTTCACTAGGTTTACACCTGCCTGTTGTTAAATTAGCGTTCGCAGGTATAAACATTGGTTCGTTATTCCTTGTAATTTGAAGAATATAATGATGACGATGCGCTGCTATCAGATTTCATGCTTTGGACGGTGAACAACCAGCAAATTTCTTTGAAACAAAATGCGTGAACACTTTCATTTCTTCTGGAAGGACACGCATTTACTTTAGACAAATCTGACCTGTCAATTATCATTTGTTCATACGCTTTAATGGATTTACTTCCTTGTTTCCTCCATGGTTATTCCTGTTTCTAGAAATAGCTTCATATTGAATGTTTTTATTTTTTTATTTTTTACACTAGCTTCAATTATAGACATAACTACCCACATAGTTTTTAGTGTTGTTTTTCTATAAAAAAAATTTAGGATTAACGATATTTTGGAATTCTTCACATTCCGGCTGCTTACAAAAGTACAAATCAACTACCCTAACAATTAACTTCTCCGACGCTATTTTTAACGCGAGAAATTATCAACTTCGGCAATCGCAGCTTCAAAAGTAGCCTAACCAGTAACTAGTAAAATTACCATGACCATCATTATCATCATCCACTAAAACCTCAATGCCATTCAGCTGTTTAGAAGAAGGCCAAAACGCCATTTGCCTACAAATCATCGCCACTGCTTCCATCCTTCCATCACTTCATACACACACCACACACATCAAATTTTGATTACAGCTATATTCCAGTATACCCCAGCACAAAATACAACAGGCTTTTCTACTAGAATTGTTATTATACAGCAACCTTCAAGTTTCCAGGATTTTTTTGTTACCATAATATTCTTGTGAGCGACTCCACGAATTAATTTATATTCGACGGCTTGCACAAACCAACTACAAAATATTATGCTTTTACGAATATTGATACTGCAATATCCACATGGATTTCTGTTTTATGGTGTACGTGTAATGCATCACTCGCAATCCTCGTACGCACTTTATCCATCAGTATCATTATCATGATCTGACTGCTATCAATCATTATGAAAACGATTCTTTATAAGCCACAATGCCAAACCAAAATTAACACTTTCGTGTGCAAAAGTGCAAACGCTCTCTATGCATACGTAGTTTATTTATATACCTATGACCGTTATAGACGTTTCGTTTAGAAACAATCCAGAAAAAAATAATATAACCTTAGAGCAAAAAAAACATCCTTCCTTGCGTCTTCACATGTACCCAGCATGAATAACATCAACATAGTTGAAGCCAACTTCAGTTACTCTTTTCCAAACCTGCATAACCAACTACTTGGTAAACTGTTTCATGGAATATTTCGCATCGTAAACACTGATATAGTATAATATGTATTATTCAAACAAAATTATCCAACACAGTCAACAGTGAAGACTGATGACAATACTTTTGACATTTACGTCACGTATTACCTTTTAGAATTTACACTCATATGAAAAGTCCAAAAGATTATATAGAAGCAAAGGAATAGCGTTACCTTGACAACTGTTTTTTAATAAAGAAGGACCTTGGTGAAAACTTTCTTACACACACACACTTGGTCTGATACTATAGTAAATAATAAAAGCCGCTAAACAGCCACACATAAATGAAACAACAACCGGTAAAAATAGCGAGAGAGGGAGATAGCACATCATAAAGCACGATTTATTTTTGCGCAAGTCATCTCACATGAATAGTAAATGTGTTAAATGGCAAGTTTAAATGTAAATCGGACTACGCGGCGTGTTAAAATTAATACCTACAATTAAAGAAAAATGCTGAAGGCAATCAAAAAACGAGAAAGTAAAATATGCGTAAATTTTTCTCTATTATTACTTTATTTTTTATTTGTGCGTATTATCATCACATCACACATTTTTATAGCGTCGTCGTATAGTCAGTGAATAGTATTATTTTATTAAAAGTATATAAGGCTCATGACGATGACTATATACAGGCATAAAACAGAGAAGGTCGTCAATGACAAGAGGGAACATTGAGCAAAGTGCTTTTACAAGGTAACCGTCAAACAAAATCAATCCACTACCAATTCTCCTAGTACGCGCTGATGTTGCACGGAGCGCTGCAGTTGCGATTGGCGATAAATACACTCATTTTTTGGTAAGCGTACTAGCTCCAATTCCGCTTGGTAGCGCTGCGCGCTTCTACCGCGCCGTGGTTTGCGTCTTCAGTGGAGTAGTTACCGAGCTTCATATTACGCGGCGTTGCATGACATGATTTGCGAACTATAATACAAATAATATTACCTGATCTGCATTGTAGTATTACCGTACAATACGCGCCTGCCTAAGCGCTATAGATTAGATACATAACGTTACGTTACCTACAATGTAAAACAATGTATGTGCAAAATGGCGATATTCATCATCGCCATCATGCACATGATAACGCTTGAACGTGTACGTGAATGAATGATTAAACGAGCGAACGCCAGAACGTTTGCTATAGAGCAACTGCATCACTCCGTCAGACAGAGTTTGTGTGTGTGTGTGTGTCTGTGTGAAGGTCTTGACAATGGTTTTTTTCGAGGCTTGGATTTAGCATACCTTTTTTATTTATTCACCAACACCACCACCTTCTACTGTACCATTGCTTTCCTCGTCAGCAAATTTATTTGATTTAAAAAAAATTACATATGTTCAGTAACAAGTTTTACGATTCTTCATTTATATTCAAATGATATTCATAAAAATTGAGAATCATACTGATTCACCAGTCATCAATAATAATACGAAAAAACGCCATGCGAATCAGCAAGGTTAATAACAGTGATAAATATAAGGATGTCATTTTGCTAGGATTACCAATAATATCGCTCTACCATTTAAAAATATTCTTCCTAGATTATACAGAAATGACTGGAAATCAATTAACTGCATATTTCAAACGTTTTTTTATTTGTTTTCTGTTTAAAAGCAATTTATGCTTTATTGTAAAATTTATATAGGAAGCACGTAGTGAACCAGAGTAATTGATGATTAATCCTATTTTACTATGATATGGGTTGTTACATTAATTTTATGGTTATGAAAATGTCAACCTGCGTCAAAATGTGCTACTATTATTAACTCCCAATTCCAACACAAGTATTACAAAAACTGACAGTTGTTTATATGATTGTGCAGTAACGGCAAGCACACAGAGAGAGTGTCACATTTTGCTGTTGATCTTTTCAATTTTGTAGAGAGAGCAAAAGACGAAAATGAAATACAGGAAATATCTCCGTTCAACAAGAGGGAAGATTGTACGATGACCAGAAGTGATGGTGGTGCTCTGTATTTCGACCTTCAAGCCGAGGCAGGATGTCAATGCAAAAACCTTGATCCTGTTAGGGTAAACATAAAAAATAATATGCACAAGTGGTTTGCTCATTCAGTGGTGTATATAAATACACATTCATATCCAACACCTTATTGGCTTGTTACTCCCTCTGTACATCGTAACTACGTGAGTTGGTGATGGTTTCTTGTTTAGTTGTAGGCGAGTTCACATAATGTATCCAATTATTATTATTATTATTATTATTATTATTAATGCTGCTGTATTATTATTATTAACCTTTAGATTAAAAGGAGGGATATAATGGTTATTTTTCATATAATGTTTGTAGTATAGTATACTAACAGACTCATCAGTTTGGTATGAATGCTTCCTTTGTTTTGTCTGAAAGGAGTATACTCTCCTCGCGTAGGTAACAGGTATATGCCTACATGAAAGTTTGTGCGAGGCAATAGGTATATGCATTTTTGCAATTAATAAGTGTGCGGCGCTACTATAAGAAAACATCACGTTATGACATGAAAAATTCATCTCCTTTTATCCCTTATTTTATTAATTCAATATAAGGATTTTAAATATTATCATTACTACTTATTTTATACGCTTCTTCATACGGAATTCAGCTGTCATTATATGTATATATGGGATTGAGGGGCGTGTATTGCCCCAAGGTACACAAAAATTTCGAGTACATTTTTGCATCTTGAGCTTTCTCAAGTGACTTCTGCATGTAACTACAAGCACAAGTGCGGCAATATAGGTAATGTCTATACTATAGATCATCGTCATATAAAAACATGTTAACACATGGCGTTATAATTATGAATTTTAACAGGCATGATGAAACTTGCCTCCTCCACCTCCTCCTCAAAACGTGC
The DNA here is from genome assembly GCA_027744055.1 of Callyntrura sp. NNG-2020. Classification (NCBI taxonomy): domain Eukaryota; kingdom Metazoa; phylum Arthropoda; class Collembola; order Entomobryomorpha; family Paronellidae; genus Callyntrura; species Callyntrura sp. NNG-2020. The sequence continues at coordinate 5,806 of JAHZNE010003265.1, forward strand.
CTTAACATAAATATGTATATAGACACATACCATCATAAATACGTAGTTGTGCTGCCATCCCAGATCACTTTTGTTTGAATATCTCTACCTATGTAACTTATGATGAGACATGTTACACTTTCAACACTAACANTCCTCAAAACGTGCCTTAATATAAATATGTATATAGACACATACCATCATAAATACGTAGTTGTGCTGCCATCCCAGATCACTTTTGTTTGAATATCTCTACCTATGTAACTTATGATGAGACATGTTACACTTTCAACACTAACATTATCCCATAAGGAAACCGCAAAGCCAATTGTCAAATGCATAAAAAATTACTGAAAGGCGTACACATCATGTATACACATGTACCCCTAAACACGATGTGTGTTTTTTTTAATTTAACCGTGATAGAATGATGCGTAAAAAATTCATTTATTCTCACCTGCCGCACATTTTCCCTCGGTAATAAACACATAATAGCATTTAATAATATAATCTTCCAGTACGTTTTTGGAAACGGATCATGCGACATGCCAATAAGTGTGTATGTATGTGTATAGCGTATATATTACAAGAAAACTTAACAATCACAACAAATTAAATTGCTGCAAGAAATAAGCAGATCACCCTGACTACGTTACATCGTGGGCCAGTATGTAACTGTAAAATATTTACCTACACATAATTCAAGACTACTTAAGTTATTGGTAGGTCCCAATCCCTACATTTATTCAATCAAACTGCATACCTTGAGCATAAAATGAACTACAAATTGGATTAAAAGTAACAGATGTCATAACTTATGCGCCCAATATCAGTGAAAGTGGGATTTGATGTATGCCATCTACCTTAACTGCATAGATCATTTTAAGTATGCCTATGCATATCGGCAGATTCTTTCATATATTTTAACACTATTTGCTTTGCCTTCTAGAGAATTACCGACACAATGTTGTTATTATTTATTATTTGCTTGTCATTTCTTAACCATGTCTTCAAACGGTGATATTTTTTTCAATTTAACAATATTTTAAATCCATTTTTTCATTGTACAGGTTTGACTGCTACAGAGCGTTGTCAGCAATCGTCTATCATAAAATCGATTTTTTTTACGTATCTTTAAGTTGTGTGATTCTCAGTTAATAAACTGTCTCTAAAACAGGATAATGACACCACCTAAAAGAAGTACATGTAGATTGATACTTTTGAATTTGCGACTACCTACCATATTATGACGAAGCTGTATGTAGTTATCGTATCAGCCGCAGTTGTAAATTTTTTATTAGTTTTTTCTTCAATAATTGCAAGTCTATGTACTATGTACCTGTAGAGATACTTGTTATTAGAAGGATCTTCTGCAGCGTTGTTGCGTCAAATGCAGTTGCTCTTCTAGTTTTTTTGCCATATAACCATTACCGTTTCATTTGTGGCCAAGAATCGTTAAAAATATTGTCTCATTTCCAATTTGACAAGTTATTGGCCTTTCCAACTGTCAAATTTTGTACAGACAGGTGTATATATGCACATACAAAAAGTCGATACGAAAAAAACTACGACAGGACTTTAAATTAAATTCTTTAGGAACGCTCATTATGTTAGTGAATCTCTGTCTTCTCCATTTCCACTTATGTATTGGTGTGTACAATGAGAATTTTGCACTACCTAGCTGTCTACACACATATTATATTCTGTTATGCGTGAGCTTTTTGTACACATTTGTAATGCTCACTAGAATGTGATGATAATGGTGATAAGGCAACGGTGATGATTGAAAAAGGAGGATTTATGAGGGATACACACACATTAAGGGTAGCATTTTCAGACGCATCATTCACAACAAATTGAATGTGGGCCTTTTGTCAGCACATTTATACCTGTTCAAACAATTTTAGACAGCAAGTAACAAATTATTTTTTGCAAGCTGCAACGAATCCTTTCTAGTAAAAAAATGCCAGTTTTATTTAGATCATTTTTTTTATCTCGCTACAACACACTTGGGTGGAATGTGACATGATTGAAATTAACCACCCAAGATTACAAGTAGGTATTAAACTGTTAATTTAATTGTTTCCATCTTTCAAAAATGTTCACACACATTCTTCCATAAATTTACACACCATTGTTAATGTTGTACTACCAACTTTATTAAATGTCCCACCGTTTTCCTGAAAAAAAAACAATAATAACCAACATGGTGCAACTCAGATGTCAAAATTTAAATCACAGTATAACGAGGACAAGCTGATACACAGGTGAAAAAGTGCACAAAACAATGCTGTGGAAGATCGTGATAGTTATTATGACGATGTTGCTGATGACGATGATCTGGTCTTAGCTTATTTTGAGCATATTTGCCAAAAAGTACCTTGACTTGATGCTGTTTATACGGTGATATTTTACATTATCCTTAATAATTTCATGTATTTTTTACTAGTAAAAGAATTATTTTTACCCCGGTAAATAACGAAACAGATATATACATATACATACGCCAAAACAGATAGAACTGCACGCAGCTCAGGCTTAGTGTAAGTGGCACTGACAGCAAGGCGAAGGGAAAGAAAAATCATGCTGTATAAAATTCATTTTTAAAAAGGTGCATGTTCATTTTTCATGGCATGATTTGACATGACCTGCATTTTTTCTCTTTTATCTCCTTCCATCCTTCACAAATTCAGAGCACACCAAGAAAGAATTAATATTTTCGGTGGAGCCAATACCCTCTCGCTCACTCTCATTTCTTGTTACCGGCGAACCTGTACGAGGGAGGATGTAAAATAACAAAGGGAAAGTAAACGCGAGAGAGAGAGAGGGAGAGAGAGAGAATAACAACAAGGATGAGAATACTTTTTATAGTTCAGTCGGTCGGTTACCTTGACTTATATGACATTTTAAACTTTTTCCTGTTTGATTGCATTTAAGTTTGTGAATCATCACCATCCTCGTCAGTATTAACCCAGCAGACGAGTACAGGCATCATCTTTACTTTTTAAAAGAAGCAAATAGGGAAAAATTGTGTTGCTGTTGGCGTGTTGTGTCTTCTCGAAGAAAATATTAATTTTATACCTGTACTCATGGTGGTGCGGTGCGTATCTGCCTAAATACTAAACGCTGTTCTTGGCTTCATCGTGTAGACAACATTAGCGTCATCATGATTATCATTCTGCTTTTCTCAGTCAGTGTTATATGATACAATGACGATAGAGATGATGATAATGATAACTATACCCTCATGCTCGTGGCGAATTCGTGAGTTTAAAACCTGTTTTCGTGGTGTAAGTACTAAAACAAAAAGAGAATAATCTGGGCTTCAATGACGATAATATTAGACATATACATACATACATATGGTGAGGTGGAAGGGAGGAACAGTCGTCATCATAGCAACATAGTGCTACATGGTTGTTGCATTGTGGATTCTCACCTTGCGAAACAAGCAGGCAAACAAAAGCAAAATTTTACGTTGGGCTTTCGATACCAATCACAAGCAAAAGAGGGGATTTTTAGCCACGAACAAGTTTCCATTTACTTTTTTGACATCTCTGAAATTTTATCGATTGTAAATTCTTTTTTATCCCTCTCTCTTTCTCTCTCTCTCTTTGCTTCTTTCTCTTTTTTCACTCTGCGCCGTGTTCCTTTAAAAACGACGATGTGATGGATATTTGTTTCAAACGAGGATTGACTCTTACTTCTGTCTATGCGAACCATGAACACAACTTTTATTCAATATTACCGTCATCATGGCTGTCATAAAAATATGCAAACACACTTTTGTTCAAACTATAAATGCAATCAAGATCACGTTTAGCCAAGTGTCTCTGCTGCTGCTATGGTGTACCTCTGCCGTACCTACCTGCACAATGTACATAAAAAGCAAGGAAAATGTGGCAGTATGCACCGGCTGCCATTAGAAGTATGAAACAGTTAAAAATATAAAAAGCAACAAGAAAAAAAGGAGAATTCCCCAACAAACGCAAAAATGACATTCAAAGTCAAGTCACTGACCTGATAACTACTGCTGTGGTGGTATTATAGCCAATACACAAGTATTGTACTTGGATGATGAGGTTGTTCTTCTTATACGGACAATAATAATAATAAGGTATATATACTTATATATTATTGTTAAATATGTGTACATCATTATATCCTCTTTTGTGGTTTGGGTTACCATTGCGCGCAGCTGATACTCTGTGTATTTCTCTACAAAATGGTACAATCGTAGTCCAACTCAAGATTGAAGTTCAACTGACTGAGACCATGTGGCAGATTTGATGATACTAGCGATAGTGGTGACGACAATGATGAGATGAGCGAGTAGTAAGTGCATTTTATGTCACGAGTATCACGGTCGGCCATTACCCTTCCTTCCTGTCATTTCCTCATTGTAAATACGACAACAATCAGTAATGATAATGCATAAACAAGTAGGTACACATATATATAGTGCATTTTAATTATGAATACCATGCCGCGTCGTTGTTGTAGGCAGAGCTAGTGTTGTTGTTGGCTGGTGCACTATAATTGTGTGTGCCCAACGTGTGCAATGTAGTAGTAGGAGGAAAAAAGGAACAGTGACACTTATTGTGATGATGGTGACGGAGATGGGTAATTAGTTCGATTAAAGTGATATATTAATGGCCTCGACGTCTTCAAACAATCGCAATTAATGTTGAATTTCATTTTCATTCCGATTGTTGGGTTTCTGGTATCGAGTTCGGTATCTGAGCATGTCATTATTATCCTCATTGTTATTATTGTTATTAACTTTGGATTAAATTGTTTGTTTACACTCAGGATGAAGAATGTGTTGTCGTATTATTCCTGCTGCACTTCCTCTACCAAGTATCATAATAATAAGGTAGCATATCAGGGAAATTATGGTATCTTTAGTCATAACGTAACCATATCACCCTGTGTACGTACACTACTGACCAACTGACTGACTGCTATACATCTGGCAGGATTTTACAATTGTAATGACGACACCGCAAACAAAGCCATGTTTTTGCTCTCGCTGGGTCATTGTGAAATATAAGCCTGTTTTTGCATAGGAGATTCCCACGAAAAGACCGTATTTAGCCCATTTACACATGCATTCATTGTAATTTGAGTGTGCGGTTGTAATGTATGAGGGTATGTAGGTAGTAGGTCTGTGCGTATGAGATTTACTACACGTTTACTACACAAAACCGGATGATTTGCCGCCTTCGTGGGAATTTTTCCGTTTTTTTCACCTTCATCCATTTTTTCTTTACGAATACTACCGCCAACACTGAGCTATTATTGTTACTCGTTATGGTGTAGAGGCTAAAATCCTGCGTAGCCATTACCTTTTTTTTGTTCGTGTTGCCAGTGTTTATATTCTGGGTTGTCAAACGTTTTGACCGTTCTGAAATCTTCCCGATTAACCAAATATTACACACACGCACAACCTCTATATAAAAATGGCAAGACCATCCCATTAAGTGATTGCCTGTGACGGATTGTTAAAAAATTATTGTATTTATTGACTTTACACTATTACTCCTCTGGTTTATACTGTTGTCCTTACATCTTGCCGTCTTATACTACATTCTCGTTATGTTTTTTTTCTAAAAGCATTTTTAAATAACGATTTCAATGTCATTGTACGCATTATTATGTATTTTTATACTCTACCACTACCTTCCTCCCTTCAAAAAGCAGTAAATTAAATTAATAAAAAAAATAAAGAGCATTGTATGTCATCCTCCACATCGTTTGTCACATTTAGCACAGAAGGCTTTTCATTTTAAACGATATATTTACTACTAAAATGCTCATAATAATACCTTACTGCACACACACAATACTCCACATAGCTAGGCATACAGCTCCTCTATTAGATAAAAATCAATCCACAACAAAAGCATTTTACATTCACATATGTGTGTGTGTGTAGAGAGAGAGAGAGAGCCGCCGCAATACGCTGTACGCAACCAAGAAAAATAGGCATGCACAGACCAAAAAATTGCATAATCGACTTTTTATTGTTCAAGTGCAAAAGGCCCATGAAGTTGACCTAGAGACGACTGATGGTTCCACGGGAAGGTGAAGTAAAAAATGCTCAACAAACACCATCATCACCAACGTCATGATCATGGCGATACGATAACAATGAAGACGTTTTTTTATTCATAGTGCTTTAGAGAGGAGAGAAGCTAACTTTTTTTAGCCAATCAACCCTGCATGTAAGAAGCACTGCTGCAAGTATGTATATGCAAAGCAGACAAGAAATGAAAGAGACAGGCAGACAAGTAGACTCATGTAACAAGTAAGAGGTATCTTATTAGTTCTCCGGAAAGTAAAATTGGTTCTAACTAACAGCAAGTGAGCCGTTTCTTCTATAATGGGGAGTACCTACAACGCTTTACAGAAAAGTACCTACACTACACAGGTATTTTATTAGGGTGAAGAGTACGAGTGCGAGTGATCTTGAATTTTTGCGAGTCGTGCTTTCTTATGCGAATGACGAATTAAGCAAAAATGTACGTAGGCATTATTGATGCTGGGTCTTATTATGCTTTCGTATTTCACTTCTTTTATGTTTGACCCGTGATGCCTACATTGTGTACTTACGACAGTACAAATAGTGGGTGTACGTCAATTCATATTATTCGTGGTAATGAACAAGGTAAGCGTGTTTAACCCTTCAGCATTTTGTTCGTTGGCTGTGACATGGCATACAGTAATGGTAAGAAAACATTGTATAACACAATCACACTTTGTTATCTATTAAAATTTTATATAGTCTCCGACGTCTTTTTGTACACAGTTGTCAGTTGATACATGTTACAAAATTACAGTAGAAGGAAAACACAATGCGCCCTCTTACTTGCCTCTTTATATAACACCAAATACCAGACGTTGTTTAACTTCTTTCATTTCACGTGTTAAGACAAGATAATTATTGTAAGCTTCAGCGACGAGTCAACAAAATTAGATGTAAAAAATTAGTCGCTACACAGATTAAAAAAGAAATTGCTAAATTAATTAAATCAAAATACCTGACCTGGTAACTACTGACAGACTTTTTCCATCCAACTGGCATGGCGCTGTAATTGGTGTTACCAGTTTCTGGGATGATGATGGTGTATCGTGTACATGGGCTACAGGTTAGTTACTTTTTACTTACTAGTTACTACATCATCGTCAGACTTCTCATCACTACTTGTACTCTACTGAAAAATGTACGTCTATCTCACCGGTGCACATTTATTCCCTGGCGAGAAAAATAGATAGACGAGATGAATAAAAGTTGAATGGCAATGAATGGAGACTAAGGTGAGGAGTGAGGACTAAGGACTGTTGAGCTGTGTAATGTTGAAGAGTGAATCGTGTAGGTAGATGATAAAATGATGCATTCCCTGCCGCTATACATATTTTCACATTGCTGCCATTTTATTGCGAAAAATAGTGTAAAATCTCAGCAGTTCCTATATGCATGTAGCTGGCTGTGGATATACCTACAGCGTGTTGACGTACCTATCTGTACTCCCATACGCATACCTATACGAATTGTATTGTAATGATTTTGCGATCTTGACGGTGATTAGTAAGCAAGAAAAAAGTAAGCAGGCAGGCAAATTTCAAGGGAAGGGTTGACATTGAAATAACAAGTCACTCATAATGTCTCAATGACATTTTACACAGCTGACGATCATCATTAGTATTATTATTACGTTGGAACTTGGTGGGACGGTGCTGATGTGCTGAATGCTGATGCTGCTGTTGTTACTATATATGTCGATTCGATTCAAAAAGGAGACGAAGGAAAACAAACATGCCAGTATTTAGCTGTAATAATAATGACTGTAATTTTGAATGAGCTGTGTGCGTGCACGTTTAAAAAAATGTGCTTACTTTGGGGCATGTGCGGGCTATTGCCCCTCTCCGACTGGTGACAGTCTTAATAGATGAAATTGCTTTACTTGTGTAATTACAAGTACTGTTGGGCAAACAGTACGGGCAAAAATGATAGTGCTGATTCGTGTATGTTTTGGGAGGCGGCAATCATCGTAATACCATGAGGACTATTTGTGGTTGATTGCTAAAACTATAACGACTAATCATAGTAACATTATTCACAACTCATGCATATTAACAATAATCATGTAACTAGGCAATAATAATACAAAAATAGTGCACTTGGTGTATACAATTATACAATTTTGCCGTAAGCCAAGTTCATTGAAATTTTTATGACGATTTTGTCCTTCCTTTTTTGCTTGCTCATAAATACACTGTTGTAGAGATACACCTTTTGTGACATTGTCATATTTCCGCAAGTACTAATAGTAGAGCAGAAAAAAGGCCCATATTCAGTCTCAGTTGGGTATGACATAATGTGCACCGCTTCAGTTGACAAACAGCCATTCCCTTTCTTCTGGATGAACGGTCGGTGGAACTAGCACACTGGCCGAATTACGCTGCTGTTCACAATGTTTAATGTAATGCGAAACATGATACGTCAGCCTGCTAGTTAGTCCTGTTTTTTCTCCTCTTCTCTGGAGTAAATATGGGTAGAGGTAATTCAATGGAACATATATACTTGAACTACATGCGGTGGTGGTCAATGGAGAGAATGGAAAGTGAATAGAGGTAGACAAAATATGGAGTGGATATTGCATTGAACGACCTTTAAATACAAGAGGATAATATTAAAAAAATACGGACGACCTTCAGCAAGGCCAATATTGAATGGAATTAAGAGAAAAAATGAGCACGCATCTCATCTCCATGTTTCTCCACTTCTTCTAGTAGTGTCTATTATTCGTCCACTTTACAAACAACGCAAACACTCCCCAATTAACACACATATTTTTGTACTCTGTATTCAAGTGACGTTTTATCTACCGAGAAAAAAAGCAATGACCTCTACGACCTGCGTAATAAATAAATATAGTCATTTGAACCAATGTGAGGATAAACACAAGGCGAAAGGCAGCAGTGTATTAAATACGGTCTTTGTCTTGGGTTTGAACAGGTCGCGTTGTTTGTTGTTGTACAGATGTGGGTATATATTTCGAGGTGTCAGGTCAAGACCCAATGCCTACGCCACAACAGACTAAGTTCTAAATATACATTTTAAACCGTTTACGAAACGTTGCGAAAGTAGCATAAAATGCAGATTGACATTTTACTTATTCTAACAGATTGTATGGATGAATGGTATAAAAATCGTTAAAATGAAAATTAATAAAATCCAACTATATTTGCAACAAGTATGTTTTTCAGGGGACAAGTCAAATTTAAACACTGATTGTTGCTTATACCCTGTTTAGACCTTCTTCCAATCACAAAGCGAAATTTTAAATACAACGGCTAATACATAAATACATCCAACTCAAAAGATTATCAGATTTTCAAGAATAAGTTATCTCTTTTGAGCAGTAGCACGGACGGGCTAGTTTAGAGCCTGACTGCACAGACTTAAATGACGCGTTTATAAAGGCCATCTCATAACGGCCAATGGGATGCTGACCGGGATTTAAAGTTAAGTTATTATATGCTGCTTGCTTATTGTGGGCAGTGGACGACGTTAAAAGAATCTATTGTCTCCACATTCACAATCAGTTGTATCTCTCGCGTACCTCCACAACTGGCAACCATTATGAAGAGTGTATTCTTTTGAAACTGTTGGGATGATGAATTACACTTTCAATAATCGTTAGTCAGCCCAGCAGCTTGCAAAAACAGCGGCAACGAAACCACTTTTAACTTGATTTAGCTGACGTTGTATGAATATGGAATGTCAAGGCAAAAATCAAGGATTTTTACTTTTTTTCACCATCCTATTCAGTATTCAGTATTCAGCAACAGCAAAGAACGCAAAGCTAGACAACTTACGGCGCGCAGTGGTAGATGTCGATCAGATTACAGCACCAGCTATTCTTGTGCTTACTCGAAAGGTAGGGATATTCAAGCGTGAGGCTGATAAGGATGTTGCCGTTGACGATGATGACTGATGATGACGATCAACATGAAGAAAACCTTAAAGCTTTTGATGCAATATACCTACCCACAAAACATTAAATTTTGCAAATAATAAACATAAAAATAGATGCAGCGCACAAACTCGTTCAAACACTCCTTTCGTCTGTGCATAGGTATGCAAATGCTACAAGCTTCCTTCCTTTCTTTTCTGCTGAAGAACGCCGTGCGGACGCCACCGTGACTTAAAAAATTGACCCTGTGATGATGATGACGATGATGATGATGAGAATGATGCGCAATTTGTTTGGTATGCAGGCACAATTCAATATACGACCTAGGTGAATAGTTGCTACCACACAATAGTTTCGCAGTTTTAAAGTGGCAAATTTGCAATCCGGTGCTAGCAAGCAATAATAAAAGCTTAAATTGGTGTTTTTGCAAGCAGTGGCGCATACACGAATATGGCTTATTATTTATGTTATTATTATTATTCATCCCTCTTTCTGCCACACTGCGCCAAATTCTACACAAAAAGCAATGAAAGGACAATGTACTTACACCACTTACAGTACAACTATCTGTCTCTCTTTCTATTATCCTTATTGTTGCATATACATCTCCTCATACGCGTATAACATTCCTCAAAACAAACACTCTTTCTACTTCTTAAAACCATCATTTTCTACTTGGCTTCTATCAACTATGTAATAATTCTATGAAAAAATGATAAAAAGAAACTAAAGCATCTTTTGTTCTTGATCAAGTCAAACTTTTGAACACCATACCTTTTTTATACATGAATATCTGCAGATACATATACCTATGTCATTCGGTGTGGGATTACATAGCAAAAATGGTAGTTATTATAATAGATTTGTTCTAGATAGGTACGCGTACTGCAAGCGTGTAGGTATGCATGTAGGTAAGTAAGTACTCTTTCTGCATGCATCAAATTCCTTGCAAAAACCTCCTCCTCCTCTCATCATCATCATTATTGCACACTGTATTGTTCATCTTCAGAGTTTGAACTTGATGCAGCCGTGGTGAAACTTTCACTTTTTTCGCAACACACAGACACACAGTCCACAAGTAGAGAACAAAAACAGCAGCAGCAGAATTGGCAAGACAGGACGGAATTGCATTCATACACCTCACTACCTCACGATACTGAAGCAAAGCATCGATGCATAACATCATAGACCCACGACGATATAGGAATGACGATGTGAGGATGGATGATGCAAGCAGACAAGTAGGTGAAGAAGGAAAGGAAGAAATAAAACTGGTACGTAGGTAGGATACATATAGGTAAAGCAAAAGCGTCTTCATCATTTTCTGATCCATGTCTCTCTTCGAGCTTATACTCCTGTGAACCCTGTCTGAGAGAACCTGACTGTATTCATATTCATAGAGTCTCATCATGTTTTTGTGCTACTACAGCCACTATAACCACTACCACTTATCCTGCTGCTGTCTCATTTAAATGGGATATCATTGTCCGCTGGTGATAATAATAAGACATTATCATCATCATCATCATCACCGTTCACTGTGTAGTAAGGACGAGATGCACTCCACTTTTTTACTGGCAGTTTACACAGAAGAGAAGAAACTGCATTTAAAATGAAAAGGAGAATCGAGTAATAAATTTAAGGTGACGCTGTTGAAACTGTGGCTGGCTTGAACTACGACTTCTGTAGAGATTTTCGACAGCGAAGTGAGGGGAGATACAAAGAGGAGAGCCCTAGACCTAGGATAATAACATTTTATGCTATTTTTTCGTCTACACATGCCATCATTGTCGTCACAAGAGGATATGTGTATTTATTGTGCGCGCGTTGCATTCGATTTCATTTTGTGCATTTTTGCAGTGCAGTGTCGCGATGGTGGTAATGATAACGTCAATTTGCACAATGCAGTAGGCACTAGGCACACCCGTGTAATAAATTGAAGTAATATCGGGCTATAGTGAGCAGGGAGGTAGACGAGTGAGGGGAGAAATAAATACCACCTGGTAGCATGCATTATGAGAATTAACGAGTTTTTTAAGCATCGATATAGCTCAAAGTCATCAGACTCTGTTTTTAAAAAGGACATAAATTACAACGCGGTTATAACGAAGCGCCTGAAATTTTTAATGTGTGATTGTATTGTTCATAATATAGGCATATAATTAAGTCCCCTAACTTACAACCCCGTTTTGGTGGCGGTTGGAAGGCTTGTATATACGTAATGCATGATCTTATATACAGGGAGATGTGCTACGGAAATATAAATTTTCCCTATTTATCGCGTCATCTCTAATCTGTTTAAAACAAACTGCTAGAGCTTTTGTCGCTGATGAATGATGGTATCGGCGGTATGAAGAAGATTATAATATTTTATTTACATCATGGTCATAGTGCGCTATTTTGTCAAGCTCGACCATCACATATCACGCCACGTACCATGCATAACATCGTAACATTTTTATTGTTGCCCACATATTATTATTCTTTATTATCCCACCGTTTAGTCGTTGTTACTCTTCTACAAACGCAATGATGATAACAAAAGAGGCTGGCAAGATTTTCATTGTCAAACAAAACATCCTGCATCAGAGAGAGGGAGAGATGAAGGAATGCTGTGAGTGCGTATATTGTCCTCTGTGTTGTGTACTTGTATAGCACGTTGTATTTTAGTGTTTCTAATGGTAGCATTTATACAGCGGTAGTACACAGTGAAGAATGCACTTTAATAGAATCCAATGGACTTGTCTTATCATCACTTTATTCTTACGTAGTACAATTACTGATTTTACAGTTTCACAAGTAGTAACTGCTATAGATCTGTTTGGCCTATGAGAAGACTTGACATCGTCAAAAATAAAAAATAATAAATCTGTCACGCGTGTCTCACAACCGTTTTGCAGCGTATGATTACAAAGATTACCTGACGGCCCTTTCTACTGAAAGTGCGCGGTAACTTAAGGGGTAGCTTAATGAAGTTAAAGTACCTTCTAGAGACAACCGTATCTTTTCAAGTTTAAAATGGTTAATAAAATTTTGACGATCACCGTATGTAGTAATGTAATAATAATAATAATTAATAATTCTAATAGGAATAACAAAAATAAACCTTAATAGTACTGTAAAAATTTCATGGTAGCATTCAAGTTGATTTATTGATTGTAAATGTGGCCAATGTTGAAAGTTGAACTAATTGCTGTGTCAAGTATTTTGCGTGATGAGAGGAAGGATTATTGTCTGGAATGTGGACAAGTTTGTGAGTGAACTGATTAATGATGAAAAAATGCTTGTAGGGAGCCATTTAACACTGGTGTATCTGACAGTACAAAAGTAACAAACACTCAGATTTTACGTTCTAGTACCATCAGCAATGGCATGTAAAGTAAGGAATTGTATAAATTTGAAGGGTGGATGATTTCCCCGTTAAATTTATTTTCACTCTTCCTTCCTCATGCAACGCTCGTCCATTATCGTTCATGCATGGGTTGGGTTTTGGACTTGGACGGGCTGCTGCTGAGTGTGTGTGTAGCCTAAAGCTGCAAATTCAGACGTAAACGCGACACATGTCGTGTTTCCACCTCGTGCCAAATAAATTAGCAGTGATCCCCATGCTACGCTTTCATGTATGTCATTGTTGATGAGGTGTTTACTCTCTCAGATATGTCAATTTGTAACCCATCTCCTTTCGCTGGTGTAGAAACTCCTGCTACTAGTGCTAGAAGCTATAGTGCTAATGGACGTACGTGGCTTGGTGGCTGGGTGAATTGAAAAATAAAATGCAAATTATATGACATTTTCTTCGTTTCTTCCACTCATGCACAGATTTTAATTATCTTTCTAGCAGCTGCAGCGAATACCCATGAACGAGAGTTAACAGCGTGTCAAGTTTAATACAAAATTCACTGTTTTTCCTACAATCATATTAATAATCACATAATACAACGTGGTTCAGAGAAGCAACGAGGTGATAGACAGCCACCACTGAGCCACCAGCATTTTATTTGTCTTCACTTTATGTCGTGTTGGTGGTGTTGTAGTTTTTAGGTACATAAGACCTAGTCCCATACGTACGTGGTGTATAAACTGTTATAACAAGGCCAGGGTCGTCACAGAGAAAAAAATGAATGCCAAAGTGTGCTTGAACAAAAGTATAAAAATTAAGATGAGTGTTTATCGACCTTCCCTGTGCGGATGAAATGAAAAATAACTGCGGGTGCCACTACTGCCACCACACCACGCACCTTTTACCTGCTGTTACTGTGCCTGTTTCTACACACCACTTGTTTCCCCCTTCGCAGAACAATTCTCTCAAATCGGTAATAGATTTTACTATTTGAATCAGCGGTGGGGATGTTGGCGATGATCTCAGGGACACAAACAAACTAACACTTAAAATCAATTTTAATTTCAAAAGGACTTTCGAAATGGTAAATAAAACGTGGAAGTGACTTATGGTTGATATACGCTTGATGTTTTCCATTTTGTTTACATGCTCGCCCTTCCATTCCAATTGACTAGTCTGTATTTTCCTGCTATGCTGGCAACTCCCGTTTTCAGATAACCCCAACCTTCCGTGCCAATAACAACACCGAAAATGAAGAGGTGAGACTACTGAGGTGTGCCTTTTTTCTTCATTACACATAAATGTACATTGTGCACCCGATTTCAATGTGTTACATTTACATATAATAAATAGTATGTCATAATCTTGCCAAATTACAAAAATGTACTTTTAAATATATTAATGGCCAACTTCACACTGACGCGCTAAAATGATCCTGACACACTATACTATATGACATAATACGCTAATATATCAAAAATAGCTTCAGGAGAGTTGGCCAGGTAAACACGTAGTATCTAAGCTCCGAAACTGCATCCGTTAAAAAACCGATCATCACCTTCTAGAAGAACAGTTTTGTTAGCGACGACGTGACGGGAAGGGATGAGACAAGTAGGCATTAGGTGTTTACATTTTATCTTCATCATCCCACTATTGACTATCGTCGGCTGAAAGACAGAATCAACATTAACTTCACTTCACTTCGTATAGCCAGATTAAATTTAACCACGGATTTCTGTTACCGTCTCGCAGCCGATTTCGCTCAAGCACGGCATGTAAGTCCGTCATGTCGTCACCCCTGTTCATTTTGTACGAAATCGGTCAACCGCTGGGGGCAAGGGCTGGAACAGTTTTGACGATAAGTTAACGAGTGTGCAAGCCACTATTACCCAAAAAAAAAGTCAAATAGACTCCGCAGTTTGTACAGACTTTCCTGAGTGGTGCCCTCCCCACGGGGTGGAGTGGAACAAGGCTAGAAACTACATTTCGTCGTACTTTATCATGTACCAATTACGCCGCATGATACATCAACATCAAACAAATCAACAAAATAGCATTATTCATCGCCCTTGGTTTGTGTGGCACCCTTTGCCCCGGAACAGGAGGAAAACGTTTTCGTTTCCCTCCTACAGCAACATTATTGTTGCTAAATGCACACATTTATAACAGGTTTAAAACAAGCTTACTGCAATACAAATAGTGCAAGTAACCCTACCATCTTCAAACGAGAAGAGGAGCATTCTCGGTTGCATCAATTTTCTCTATTTACTATGCTACTGAAAGCAAAAGTAACATTTTTTCTACAAAAAGTACAAAGTACAGCTTTGCAGCAGTGATTTATCACCGCACCACACGATCGTGAGGTATGAAGGAAAAACACGTTTTTTATATACCCTGGTATAAATTCACGTTACAGTTGCCGATGCATTATGCTGTCTTGCATGCAGGTATGCCTACAAAAATAAAGAAAACTTATCGATTTATTAAAAGGCATAATATTGCATATTGTTGCATATTATGCATCCCCAACTTTGTATGTGTATGCCTTAGTTACTTACTTATCATCATCGCAAATAAACATTAAAAGTGCAATGCCCCGTCTTACCAGCTCTACTGCTACAGTCACAGAACAAGTCATTCATTAAAAAAGATTGTTATGCAGTAATAGTCACAGGGTACACGTACAAGAAGTCAGAGAGCACAAAGAGCAGAAAAGTGCACACATTTACTTGAGAGAGCCTTAAGAGACAAGAAAAGGAAGCACTGAAACTATGCTAGATGTATGCATGTATATGCTCACATATCGAGTTTGAGTTTGAGTGCACCAGCATAGAAAACAAAACATGAATTACATAGTTGCATATGTAAATGAATGCATTCGTTAGATCGTTAACACGAACACAGGTGTGTACATATGCATTTTTGCTAAAGCTTCAATTCTGTCGGTTGGGGGTGAAAACAACGTGATAGTATAGTAACTGTTGCTGTTGTACATATATAGTGTGATTGTTGATATGATGATGCTAGATGAATTTTCATTAAGCCTCACTCCGGTTTGTTGTACTACAAGGCTACCTACTTTAAATTCAATTGACCACGTTGCGCTACCGTTGCGTTTGGTCACCACCGTCCCTGCTGCTGCACTGGTATGATATGCTTTAACTAGAGTGGATTGTGAGACTGATTACGGGAGCGGATGAATGAACAGTAACACACCACCACCTTGGAGAAATGCTTCAAAAGTTGGATAATAAGCTTATACAGGGAAAGGATTTGAGAAATGATTCGCACATTAAATATTTTTAAATGAGAGAGAAATATATAATGGGCTATAAGTAATGATTAAAATCAGGAGTGAAACAAGCTGTTTTATTGGTTTTGAACAAGAATGTACGTTTACCACTGGTGGGGATGTGGATAAGGAATTTGTGGCAATGTAATTTTCACGCGAGAAAATAATGAATGAAAATAAATCATTTCACAGTGTATTTTTTTACTTTGTTGCAGATTGAACTTGCTGTATTTTAAGGAAGACGAAGGCAATACGTGCTAGTCAAGGCGTGTCTACTGAAAACGTAAGTAATTAAAATTATTGCTCCTTCATTATTTAATTTTACATCATAAAATATTACTTCATTAGTATAAAATCGAATTAGGAAAAGTGCATATGCCGTGTGTAAATACGTATGGTTGAACGTACTGCCATGTATAAACACGCTGCAGTGGCATTTCTTTCTAAGCTTTTACTATGTAGACAACAGGGGTTAGATTGTACGGGGAATTTCTTTTTGAAGTAACTTGTCTGAATTACTGTCACAGTGACCTACAAGAAGACTTTAGCGTTTTACCTTCGATAAACTTTGAAGTCTAAAATAGATAAAAACCATTTGTACAACTGAATTTCCCGACACAACTAACACGTAGGCTAACTTATGAAATTTTGAAAAGGCAAAGAGTTAATATGAGAGGGAAACCCGTCCAGGTTTTTGGTAAATAAAAAGAAAGGGGTAGTTTTATGCTTGTATACAGCGGGTGCCTTCGATGCTTATTTGCACAAACTTTGGTAGTGTCGTCATGGTAAATATGGGGAAATTGCAAAGATTACATCAGCCACAGTAAACATATATAGTTAAGCCATAAGCTATAAATAGTGTATTGGACACTACATACCCGCTAACGCTTCCAGCGTTGTACCATAAGCGGGGAAAATTCATTGAGGGAATTGGATTTACCGTTCACAGTTGTATCTAGTACGACCAAATAGATTACAACTTAAAACTGTCACGTATTACCCCTACTTCTCCACACACTAATATCAGCTATACACACAAACCATTCTCATCCCAGCTATTGCCTCTTTCTCACCCACCCTATCTTTCCTGGTTGAATTATTGAGGTGAGTGTGCTAAATTTCATTTAATAGTTAACAATATTTTATTCTGTCGGGAAATGTTGCATTTCGTATGTACTCTCCTCTCAAATTTATGTTTTCAGTTGCTCCACTACCAGACCCCAGCCATTTGCCCTAAAGCAAGCCAACGCTTTAGAGTAATTAAATCGAAATTGAAACCAAATTGCAAGACATTATGTCGTCGTAGTACACACAGAATTTCTCATCAGCCAAATTACACACACGGTCGTCCCCGGTATAGAAAAGGGCAATTAAGACAATTACGTCCACATTTAAGTATTTTCCTAACATGTAGGTAATTGTTGAGCATGCAAAATGTTCCATGGTGTTACTATTTTCACCTTCTCACGTTTCCTCCATCTCTCTTGATGCTTTGGAGGCACGGTAAGGCACTTAGAAATTATTGCCAAAACAGCAAGTTAAAACAAGGTGAATAATAGTCTACCCAAACGTTGCCCCGTTTACAAGTAGAGAAGTAGAGATAAACAAGCTTACCTTTGTTTGTTTGTACAGGAAGTGAAATGCTTAATTTTGTAATTTTCCTCTTATTATGAAAGCAACTCAATTCGCTTGCATGGTCGACTTTATAATAGCTGCACTTACCGACTCACCCTACCATGTACCCTCGGAAACCTGACGTATAAGTCGGAAAGAAAATTACAGCATGGAGATGTGATGCTGTCCGTGTAATTCTATCAATTTTGCATGGCATGCCCTACTACTCCCGCCACCATTTCAAGGGTTTTTGAAAATGTAGACGATTGCCATGTACATTTCTGAAGTGCACACATGTTCCATTATTTTGTAAGAGTGTTTTGCAATGTGTGCTTCACAGAACATGTTCATGTGTGAACAAGTGACCTAAATAATTTACTACAATTACACTTCCCCGTTCCGTTTAAAAAGTGAGACTAGGGTTAGCTTTCCCACTTCCACAGTCGAAATAAAGGTATCATATTATGCCTCCTCTAGTGCTCTTTTTGAAGGCTCACTTCAATGAATTTGCATATCTAAGTAGGCATATGACAATGCACCTCAATTCATGTTGTCTCCACCCATTTAATTGATTACAAATAGCTTCTTAATAATGCAAACTGCAAGCGGGGCTAGATTCTTCCACGAGAGGGAAATTTTGTTCGGAACAGCTTGAATATTTGAATCACCCAGCCGGCAAAGAACATGGACGTCCTGTCAAAAGTAAGTTAATCAAGTTTGCACATAAGAATTTTTGGGGTTTTTCGTGGAAATTCTTTTTCCTAATACTGTACACATAAAACAACCTCTAACATGAGGCATTTAGAATTTAGAGTGCCTACGTCACCGAGGAAACAAGTTAGCAAATTACGAAACGTGTCATTAAAATGAAGCCGGTTTTACCTTCAACTTCAAAGCATGTTAGGCCAACCGCTAAATCCACTGTGCAAAAAGAAGGTATATCATGTATGTACTACAAACTACACTTGGGTTCCATTGCTCCTATTATTTCAACGGAAAATAATAAGTACCATTTTAATTAACACGGTACGTACTATATACAACCGTTTGCCATAAAGTAATGATTGTGGATAAATAATATGGAGGATTATTACGCTCTCATAGGAAATGTGCTGCTTCAAGTGGCCCTCGTACTTGGTTCGGCATTTAAATAAATAAATAATTCTTGAAAATTTAAAAAGGCAATCCTGTCGTTTTCCGTAGAGTTATGAAATATACTTTTTATGCTGTCGCATTACGAGCGCTTCTTCCATGGCCAAAAATGATTTTTTATGCCAGGTTTCCCATTTACGCCTTCTTTTACTTGGTATTTTAAACATATTTTCAATTGTTTGCGCTGTTGAGCAGTAGTGCTGAATACGTGAATTCATTTTGTTTTATGGTGCAGTAACCAGGAAGTAAGTTCGCCGAGTTGTGAAATGGATGAATTTGAATACTTCAAACACACAAAAGTTACTTCCAAGTACCAAAACGCTAATATTTTAATAACCATTTACAGCGAGATCAGTAATTGGATGTGAGTGTATAGGAGAGAAACGGGGAGCAGATGAAAACTTGTTTATTTGTTCGGGCGCTAGCGCTGTGTCCTGATTTCGTGGTTGGGGAAAAGTGATGATGCTCAGGGAGTTTGCAGAGAGAGAAAATCAGGGGAATAGCAATATATATAGTATGATAAACAATGTTCAGTCAACGGTAGGATAACTTGGTAAACACACAATATGTACTACTAATTACTTTAATACTAAAGTTAGAATAAAACATGAGTGATTGCCATGGACGTGCAGTAAGGGGAAACAGGTAATAGTGATAGAGAGACGGTTTTCATTCGTCGTTACGAGAGTTGAGTAGGAAGGAAGGTTAAAAAAAATATTAAATCGATGTGAGGGTATATAAACCAGCTTTATTTTCTCTTATCTATTGTCAATTTTCATAGAGCCCACCTACCTACAAAGTACACTACTATTTCATCAGGAGAACCGATTCGTTCGTATTGTTTGCGATTCGCAACAGAGTTACTTTTGGCTGTCTCTTTTGGACTGGTAAAAACTCTCCCCCTGTTTAGAGTGCACATTTCTGTAGCTGTCGGTATAAAAGAAGCGCGGAGGAGGTAGCAGGTTATGTTACAAGTTGCTCGGTTTTTCTGGAAACAACATTGCCGTCTCAGGGAGCAAAATGTGACACTGGTCTGATGGAGAGTTGCTTGTTATAAAACCAAGTCACTCCCTGGAAGGTGAGTACATCCTGTTAAAATAAAGAAATTTCTGTCATTTCCAGACAAAACAGGTCTTGAATTACCAGGATAAATGCTCGAATTTTATTACTCCATTTTCAACCATCCAACCACATTCGCACTAGCGAAAAAGGGAGGTAAGGGGGAAGTATCTGGTTTTTCACTAGCCGCCATCCCAGGCACTACAAATATCAAAAGATGAAGTACTTAAAAGATGGCAACCGAAATGTTTTAGAGTACAGCATAATGGGAAAGGAGAAGAATAATGGGGTAATGCTGATCCCAGTTGCGCTAGCGGTATCACTAGTGAGCGCCGTAGACGTATATCCTACTAAAACCTTTTTTATCCACACCGGAAGTTATAAGTACATTACAAAGCGGAGGGAAAATACAAATGCAGGAAGAAAGTGGACAAGGAAACACACTTTCGACAGAAGCAGTAATAATAAAGCAATATCATGCAATTGTAATCGTCTTACTTGGGCAGTAATACTAACATTAGGACATTATTTGATGCTGTTTGATCATCAGTTGAACCACCACCACCGTACAGAAAGAATGCTTTTCCTGTAGTTCAGATCCCTCCTCATTTTTTGTCGCTCCTTCCAGCTATAGAATTGTCTCCTTTCATTTTCAATTCTGCATCAAAGGTTTTCCTCCAAAGAAAAGAAGAAAAGAAACAATAGAACAATAAGGGAAAGTAATCACTGGAAATTACTTTACTTCAGAACTCCTACGGCTACTTCTATCGTCAGTATTGAATTTGTTTCCAGAAAGGGCTTTTCTCAGAAGAGCTTCGCAAACATAATATGTATAATTTTAGTTTTATATGAACTGGTTCGTAATACTGTTGTAGTTAAAAGATCCAGCAAAAAAATGACTCCCATATTTTTCTCACACTGATTACACGCTAAATTATACAATTTCATTGCAGTGCCTCTGTGAGACGGAAAATAATTTATATGAAAGCAAACAGGAAATGGAGTTGTGCCGAAGTGACAACAGCACCATTGGATTGGACATAATTTGTAAAAGAAAAAAAGAAGCATGTTTTATCGGGCTCAGTTTCATTATTGGGATATTATCGTTATTCTTACTGTTATTACTATCGTTATAAATAAATATTGTGTACTACCAGCAACATTCTATTGGCAATATGGCTGTGTTCAATATATAGGTCGCAAGATAGGCTTTCAACGGAATAAAGGAAACTACTTTTAGTCTCAATTTCAATAGTATTACACTCTTTATGGTATTGAGAAATTATATTATTGAATATTAGTTGATATGGAGGTTCAGAAACGTCCGTAGGTTTTCCTCCTTTCAGACTGGAATCTATTGAAATCATAAACATTGCTGAATTCTTGGAACATTGTATTTTGGAGTTTTCCTCATATTATGCTCGTGTGGTTCGCACAATGGAACAGTTTAATAAATAAAAAACGGTCGAGTTTTCGAAACTCTACTTAAAGTGTTAAATTTCATACTTAATCTAATGATATTGTGGAACGTATCCTTCGAACGACATGTAAGAAAAAAATGTTCCATATTCCATATGCCATTTTATCTTTATCTGGAATCATTTCATTTCCTGTTTTTAATCCCTGACAATTCATGAAAGAAAGAGATGACAACAAATGAGACTACCTTGCTGACATGAACATCCTCGGTATCAATACATTTTTTGTAGTAATTGCTACAACACAACAGATACTTGTTCTTCTTGAAACCTTATTTATTTGCTGCTTCGATGTTATTTCAAAAAGACTTCCAAGATCGCATGAAAAACTTTAGCGACAGGATGTCGTCTTCACATATACCTTGGTTGTTTTGATTCAATTTCCCATAAATCTCATATCACAATTGTCAACATGTCGCTCAAGTAGAGAGACAGAATGAAATGGTAGTGATACCTATGAGGACAAAATTGACGAGCCATTATGTATCATTACGTGCGCAATAGCGCAATATAATTTTGCTTATACCAACAGCAACCATCCAAGAGAGTAAAATGAATGACTAACGATTAAGGACCCGTGGAGCGTTTACATTGTTGAGAAATATAAGGAATAAAAGATTAATTTTTTACCCTTCTTTTAGTCGTACATAGAGATTCATACGTAATTTTAATTCAATTTATTCAAAATAATTCATTTTAATACTATGAGAATCATCCCTTACACAAAACATTAAGCATTGCTCTTTTAAGTATGGAGCGTTCGTTTACCATCAACTGTCGGGTTTTTCGATTTAAAAGTGTCCCTGATACGTTTAGTCCGTTGGCCTGTAAAAGATCGTAAAAATTCTGCCCTGGTCCCTAAAAACAAGTTTGATTTAAAATATCTGATTTTTTTTGTACAAGAGCAACATTACATACAGTCGGCCCATTTTTTGTCCCAAAATACCCTAACTTTTCTGAAAACTAGTGATTATCATCTTCACCATAATTAATTTTTCTCCTTCCTCATCCATCCTTCTTTTTTAACCACGCGCGCGGTAGTACAACTACGTAGTTACATTGAACAGGAACGATGATGATGTACAACTTGAAAATGCAGTACCTATTTATTACGCGGAAGATCTTTGAGAAAAGTGCTTTAAATTCTCCACCTCGTAGTCCTCTTCACTACTGCTGCTGCTGCTGCTGCGGATGCTGTTCAATCACACACAACACTCACATTTAATCCCAAAGCAGGACAAGAGGCATGATACACAACATAAATGCACTTTTTCTTTCCCTTTAAAACCGTCTCTCTCTGCCTCACTCGCTGGCATCTTTATTCCTACCATGCCTAGCTAGCTGTCTCCCACCCACCAAAATATGGGTTTCTACTTAACCACACTCGAGATAGTACAAACGTTGGTGAATTTTTACGCGAAAAAATTGTGGAAAGACCTAGCTACAAAATGTGCACACACACCGCTACCTACACACAACGTGCAATTTTATGGTTATTTTTAATGCGTACTAAACATATCTAGCAAAAAAGATAATGGGTTGATGATGATGACGATGATGATAAGAAGCAACATACTCATCATCACCAACAAGAGCAGGCAGAATAAATGGCACCAGCATAGCATTACAAAAACACAATTACTGCCATGCATAATACACGGCTATCATAAACTTGTTGCACTCTACTGTAATAATAATAATAACAATAATAATAGCTAAAAACAACACGACAGCGTAGCAAAAACGACACAGCAGCAGCGTTTATTGTTCCTACACTAGAATACTGCGGTAGGGTTTGTAAGTGCATAGGCCTCAACATCATCATCGTCATCAACGTTATCATCGTCGTCGTCACTGTACCCCTCATCATCATCGTCATCATCATGATATCCACTTAAAGTAGGCACACAGAATGTACGTAGGTATGTACAAAAAACGCAATGAAAGGCAAGTTACTCTTACTATTTTCAACTGCTGCAGCTACAATACACGATAAAAAACATTGACGATCATGATGATGATGATGATGATGTTGTTGATATATACTGACTAAGGCTTATATTGTGTATGCAGCACTTTAGTCAGCAGTGCCAACATCAGTGTTATTGCTGAAGTAGTCGTAGTAGTAGTGGAGTAGCAATATATTAGGAAGCGAGCAAGTTCAACGACCGGATATTCATGGTGTGCAGTTTTTGCATGATGTTTTCTAATTCAAATTCACTATCTCTTACTCTACTACTACTACTACTACTCGCTGCTCGCATCACTTTTAGTTGTCTTTCTGCCTTCCTTCTTATTCTTCTTCTTCGTCTTCTTCTCACTGAAGTTGCTGCTGCCTCCAAAAAATGCAATCTTCTCTTTTCTTCAACCTGATCGCTGATTTTCTCCTTCGTCTTTGGTTCGCTGGTGGGATCCTACTTCACTTGCTCCTTCATTGTTACTTGGTTCTTTTACATTCCCTAAAACATACCAGGAGGATCATCATGATCCCATTATCATCAACAGCGTCGTCTTCATCACAACAGCAGAGAAGTGGAAGAGATTCTTTTTTGTAAAAAAAATACATTTCAAATTATTATCATCATCATTATTACCACCAAGTCGTCCCATTGCAGAGTAGTAGGTGCATTCTATCACTCTTTTGACTGCTCAAAAAATCACAGTAGTCAGCAGCGTCATCATTATGATCATCGACCACCACCTTTTCTTTAAACGCAACTCTGTTGGGTTTTTTCATGCTTTTATAATAAATCGATTATGCTTGCCACATGGCTTTTTACACAAAAATGTGTTTAGAAGCGCAGATTTTTTTCAATCCAAAAATATTATTGGGCAGAACAAAACTGTACTCTAACGTTGTCTTATGATGTTGGCAGGAAAAGGATCCTTTTTGCCCTTATAAGCGTTACAAACTGATTTGTCGGATGCTTAGAGACAGTGCTTAAGCGTTTCAGTTTTTGGACGTTGATAGGCAAACAAGGAAATTACTTTTTAAAAAGGCATTTACACAGTAGGGTACAAAAAGTACAAAAAAATAAAAGAATCTTGGCCAGTAGTCACGAAAGAAGAAAACGCAGCAGAATTTATAGATGTGAAAAAACAAACGAAAACGTACGGTATCTATCCACAAATAATAGCATTAATAAAATCCATTTAATAATCACATTAGTAATTACGGTACGTGTGTGTGCACTTCACCGTTCTTCCACAAACAGACACAATTTGTTTAGGAAATGCAACATTTTCATACAACCACACTTGCCTCTCTCTCTCTCTCTCCCTCTCTCACGTATCATGTCATACATAATATGCATGCATGCACCTAGGCAATCAACCTGTTGTTAGTATAGACGACACGTTTGGCCCCAATCCGGTCCAGGTCCATGGCCTGGAACCGGTCTTGCTTGTATTGCTTTACACATTCGTGAAAATTATCATTACCATGTTCGTGGCGAAGAATTCCGCTAGAATTACTATCATGGGCGCTGGTACTGATATGATGATTTAGAATTATATCTATCTTCGTCGTGTTCACGGTATATAGCAAAAAGGACACAACTCTGTTTACAGTTTCCTTTTTCATCATTTTATTATTATCCCGTCGACCCGTAGTGATAAATACGTGCGTGCAGGCATAACTGAAGAAGTGATGCTGCTGCAATGCAACTATATGTATGAATGCGGGCATATTTCATATTTTTACTATGACCATTATGCATTGTCCAGTGCCTCGTCGTAAATGAGAGAAGAAACGTGAGGAGCTGAAAAGTTGTTTTACTCCTCTCTCCTCCTGGATAAAATTGTACATACGTGCTTCGTGTCTATTATGTGTGCAAACACGGTTAGCGTAACGGTACTTCTGCAAAGAATGGACCTAAACAGGCAAGGCGATTTGCAAGTTCTTATTTGCAGCAAAGTTATTGAAATCTTCTGTTCATCACCATCATCATCATCTGTAGTATTTTTTACGATTTATGCTTCTATTCAGTTTTCTCATACTATTAGATATTATACTACTTACTATATGTACTCGGGAGAATTTATGACGACATGCATAGAAATCAAATTATATATGAATTATTCAAATCAACTTTTTATTACTCTGAAGTATATCTTGTTGAAGTTGGCTAATGCATATTGGATAATGATGCATTTTGACCGGAAGTAACCCCACTGAAAGGAACACTGTCCTTTCCCCCTGTTTATTTCACATTTGATTACACCACAAGCATTTAATGTATATCTATTATGGTGATGATGGTAGCGACGTTGAGATGATGATGTGTGATTTACCACTTATTTATTGTCCTCGCACAGTCCGAACATCTCGCTCGTGCATGGGTTATGCATGATGCTGCTGCGTTTGTTCGCAGGCAACGCCATGGATATAGTCAATAGTCCCTTGCCTCTCATCAACTCAACGAACGCGCAGTTGAGACGACTAAATTTTGAATTCACGAAGCCAGTCGAGTTTGAGATAATATTGCGGCCAACTGGTAATTTTCTGCTAATACAATTGGTAATAGAGGATGTTTGTGAGGTGATTTGCTATTTGGTATCACATTATCGCTCTGCCTTGTTGCACATGGCCTATCTATCAGTATTTCAGTACTACTTATTCCTTATTATTATCTTTCCTGTTTTGCAATGGGCATGTAGTCAGGCTCCTACACTAATCCTCACACTCAGGAAAATTTGTCTTTAAAATTGTGAATAACAGAGCAATTAAAAGACATTATATGCTACTACTGTATCTCCACTAAACTTGTTGACGTGCAGATAATTATGTCCCTTATCACTTCTACTACTCACTGAACTCTTCTGGCTATCCCGTCACTGTTCTGGAGTTTAGTGAACCAGCGTTTTTACACAGCAGCAATAATTTTCTTTCAAATGTGAATATTGTCTTCTGTAGGTGTGCAGACAAGATCCAGGAAATACCTATGCAGTTTCTGGTTTAGAGGTGCACTCCATCTCCAAAAAAAGTTTTTTTTTGGGATTTTTTCGACTATAATGATAACGATGAGAGGAGCGAACAGCTCCGAGGAACATGACAAAAATGACACTTGTGTTGATTATACACGTACTCCTTCTTTCCACTTCTGGTAACATGAATGACATGAGAACTAGCAAAAAAATTGGGTTGACTAACCAAGATGGGTACACCGTACAAAACCTGACGATATATTTGAGATAATCCGAGGATAATCCCGAGAAGTAACAAACGTATCGATGTCAATACTTCCTAAAGCAGTAAATTGTTAACATGGTGTTTTTGATAATTTTCCAGTCATTTGAAATTTAGAAAGCCGAAGTAGTAATAATGTATGCACAGCAACGTTTTACCGCTTTCTTTTTCATCCCAATTTTTTTGTCCGTCATGACTCATGAAATCATGGGAGTTTACATGTATCTCTGGAATTCCTTAGAGTTCATCTTCAAAACTTACGTAAGATTCATTCGGTCGATCGTCGAACCAGGAAATTTTTTTTCTCAATTTTAATGATAAAGCACACAGCTGCTTTGGGAACAGGGAGTGCAATAACGTTCCGAGTTTTTGTTTTTGTGAGGACTGCAAATCACAATTAAACCAACACGCAACGCCAATGAATGCACATCTCTCTCTATATGTAATTTGGATGTAAGGCAAAAGCCGAATGCACACAAGGAGATGTGAACACAGTAAAATATCATTAAAAATTATTGTTTTGTTTTGAAAGTCACTCAAAAGTCAATGAGGCATAAAATTCTCTTATAAAAAAACCACAAACTTTCAAAACGTGTGTTTACGTTTGGTTTTCTTGGATGCATCCGCATCCGACTTCTAACGCTCTGTAAAAACCTTTTTGGTATGCCTCCTTTTTTTCTGTCAATGTTTTTTTCAAAAAAATGCATGCCTACCTGCAAAATTACCTATGCATACAGATATGGTGCTGAAATAAGTCACTGATCAAAAAATATTTGTAACGTACATCACATTTGCTTACTGTAGAATCACCATGTGTGAATAAAATCTCTGTGATTACATCAAACCAGTGGAAAACACACTTCTCTGTCGTTGTTGTTGTTTCTCCTGGCAATATTTGTCCACACGGAACAAAAATTAAACACTGGCTACTTTGATGCACAGCATTTTCTTGGTAAGCAAGGGGGTAATAAAAATTGACTACAATTGCAATTATTTGTAAACGGTTACGTTCCTTGCGTATTATAATCCACCAGTGGCGTTAATCTAACCAATTTTACTTTCTAATGTGTATTTTATAAACTGCTCAGCTCTTCATTCTTGCCGTTATAAAATAAAACAGAGTGCTTAGGTACTTGTCATCCCTGCATTTCTACATAAATATCCCAATAAACAATGACAAAGACTACTTATTACCTGTGAGTTAAGCAGTATCTATTGAAAATGTTACCGTGACTACATGATGCACACGATGATGATAATAGATCGCAACAATGACATGGAACAATAAAACAGTTTTTCCTCTTTGGAGTATGTGCACAAGTGTGCACAATGCATAGTCATCATTGTCATTAATAATATCAGAACAAAATGCGCATTTTTGTTCTTGCCAACATGAGTGTGCCTCTTCACCTGTGAGGGGATTCCTAGGGAAAAATCAGTATTTGTCTCATTTTCGCCCAGGAATATCGACGACTACTCTAACGTTGCTGGTATAACATTTTCCTTGGTTTCTTGTACTACAAAGGGAAACTTTGGGTGGCACATTGCAATGGTGGCTCAAAACCCTGCTGAAAATTGAAAAATATAACATTTATTTTTTTGCCCGAACATGAAACTACACACATCTAGAACGTTCTTTTGTACACAAAGAAATTTAAAGCTTACTATTTATAACTTTACTGCTCATGAAACCAGGAACAGAAACTCACCATGACCATTTCTTATCTTCTTTTTCATTTGGTCTTTGTTTTTGGCTTGTCGTGGTTGGTCGCAGCTTTCAATTTAGTGATGGAAATTATTTTTGGGACTCGATGACTCATGTCATCTGCTACTGCATGAAAGTTAACCATAATCAGTCAACTGTTTTTTTATTACGGCATGCCATCATCATATCCTAATTCTTTAATATTCGTTGACAGTGGAAGCCGACGCCGAGATGGAGGTGGTGCCATTATTCTTAGTGTACAGTAAAGTTGATGCGGTTTTAAAGTAGAAATCTCGAAAAGTCGTTAAAAGGCTATTCAGTGCGAAGGGGCGGAGCATGCCGCATCGAAATTGTAGGTAATATAATTATTGATGTGTGATTTCGGATTCGGATGAGAAACCAGCAATGCGGAATATATAATAATAATATATGGATCAATAATAATGAGAAAAGAGTTGTGTCTTTGGTTATTTGGTTATGCAGCATCAGAAGACACAAACTCATCGTGTCAGAACTTAATTTGAGATGGCTTTGATTGCCTATCGTAAAACGCAAATTTCATGACGATGGCCCAATACGCGAAAAAAGTGCATAAAACACATATATGAAGCCAAGCAGTCAAGTTATGGTCGCTTGACTGTGACGACGACAACGGTGAAGATGATCATGTCGACGTACATCTGTTTGTTAAGTAAGCATAAAGGTATGGGCAATGGTGATGATGATCATGAAGATTTCGTCCGTTCCTGTTTACGACGATAGCACTGTTTTCACTGTATACCTCTGTTGTTAAATACTGCCAATAAGCGTCAAAGACAAAAGCGTAAAAACTAGGAGATTTATGAGCACCGCGGGTATTTTACGATTCCTTCCGTCCGTGTGATCTCATCGACATATAACTTTTCAATTAAAGAGGAAGTACGAGCATACAGGCATACGACACCACCAGAGAGCTCTCACACGAAATAAACTTACTTTGCTACACAAGTATTAATAAAGTTACGCCGATATGAAGTGGATAAAGCACACAATGTGCATCTCTAACGACACACATGTACCAAATATGTAGGCATTTGTCACATTGCACACACAGCTCACATAAACATGGGTTTGCATTCATGTACAAAGAAAGAAAAACTCGAAGATACAAAATTTTTACTTTTTATTGGGCCATTTCAGTTTTTCGTTGGGGTAGCGAAAAAAAAGAAATTCGCAATCTCTTTCATTGCTTTAACACTACATCAATAAAAATGTCGTGCATATAGGCAATTGTCGTTTAACTCCTAGTCTTCATCACTCCCCAAGGAACAGTTCAGAATGGCCATAAAAATCGTGTTTTACACCCCATTTTAAGTGATTCCAGATTCATCATTTAAAGTAAAAATAGATTCGATGCCGGGGTGAATGAATACATCTATACCTAGCTATATGCCTATACACACATACCTATTTGACAAACCTATCTGTGTGTCTTACATGAAATGTAATTCTCTACTTGATGCCAAAGTCGATGTATTTTCTACAATCTTGGTAATAGCAAATTAAAAATATTGCTTTTCTAGTAATTAAGCCTTGTAAAAAAGGTGTAAATACATGATGATGCACTTTTAATTTTGTGATAGTGCTGGGCTGGTACGGCCACTGGTAATCTCCACGAAAATTACTGTCTAAAAATCATAGTGAGATAAACACCAAAGTGTTTTTCTCGTTCTTTTCACTGTCCTAAATGGAATATAACCTTTGCACATTATTTCAGGCTACGTAACTTAGCTTTTTTTACTATTATGCAGTAAAAAAGTCAAAGCGTAAACTTGTTCAACTGAAAATGAAAGCATTTTCAAAAGCAACATTGCCCCTGCAGCCTCTGTTATTTACTAGGTAAGTTAGCTTGCCTATTGATTACATAGGTAGGGCAACTAATCCTCTCATGAGCCTTCCTTCCGAACATTGATTAACAGACTTGTGCTTGTGCTGCTGCTTTTGGGAGCTTTAGTCTACCTGTTTTCACACCGCACACGGTAATAACAATTCATCATGCATGCTACATTTATGCTTCTTAAACCTATTATCCCTCCTAAGTACGGGCAATGGTGATGCTGCTACTGCATTTTGGCGATACCTTTCGTTGCTTTTACCTCAGGACGGCGGTGGTGGTAGGGAGAGAGGGAGAACAACTTTATTTTCCTGTAGAAATGGAAAGGAATCAACCGTAACGGGATTTCACTCAAATGAAAACGAAAACTGGTGTGTTTGTGTGTGTGTGGGGGAGAAAGAGAAGGATGTGGAGGATTGAATGTGGCTTCCAAAACGAAGATGATACTTTTGCCCTGCCGTCATCGAATCCCTATCATTATCCCAATCATACTTAGTTTGGCATCATCATCACTTTTACCATCTTTACATTACATACGAAATGTTGTACATGTTGTTAGTCTTTTCATTTTCTTATTAAGAAAAGTACTGCATCTCAAGTTGAATGTTTACATCGATGACTACTACGGTCGTCTTCATAATCATCGACAAGATTCAAACGTGCCTGTCGTTTTTATTGCTCCCTCCCTATCATCTCCTACATCCAAGTTTGTTTTTTTTCTGGGGTTCCTATAAAAATGTCAGAGATTTGCAAGAGAAATAGCGAACAATCCCTGCGAACACCATCATTTTTTTGTGAACGCATTATATGTGCCGAGTGCAGGTAGATAAGGCCCACGGCAATTTTTTTTCTCTCTCTTTTCAAGACAGTTCCTTGACTTGAGTGCCCGCAGTGATGTTTATGCTCTGCACAATAGCTGGATGATGATACAGTGTCAGAGGATTTAAGATTGATGTAGACACTGTAGCATAGCAGAAAAAAAGTAGCAACACATCAGCAGCACTTGCCGAATATTCATAGAGAAAAAAATTCCATAATAATGGATTTATTTTTATTACTTTTAGTTCATCCCCCATCGAAGATGGCATTCGCTGGTCACTATACTCATGCCTTTTGTGATTATGATCGTCCGTCACCTCTTCATCATGATTTCAGCATGTATCATAAATCATGTATTATCAATACCTTCGTGTATTTACATCTGTTCACCATCGTGATCATCGGCGTCAAAATCATCCTACTTTTAACGAGCATCCTTACATTATTGTGCATTGCCATGCCAGTAGAAATTTTAGTTTTAAAACTCGGTCAGCCTTCAACTCTTCTGCACGTTTTTCTGTATTCCTAGCATGGGGCGATTGTTCGTATCATGTTTTCCATTTCCAGTGCAGCCATATCAGCAAACCCCCTCAATTATTACTCGTTTTCTACTTTTCCCTACTTTTGTTCGAAGAAGAAAAACAACGAAACTTAGAGATGCTCTTGCTTGAGCACATACAAGATTGAGATTCATTTTCAGGAAATTACCTTGGCTAAGTCCATTCACTTGGTTGGGCACAATAGATATATATGGTGCGTTGGTCGTTTACATTTTTCTGTTTTGTTTTGTTTGTCGCGGTCTAGCCTACCTATTATATAGATGATAGTGTATGTGTAGCTAGGCTGCTAGTGAAAATACGACTGTGCTCGACACACTGGAGAACAATGAACTTTAGCCTTAATGACAATAAATTGTCAATGCCAATGTTCACTGATACGAAATAATGCCGTATCCTTCCCCTCTCATCACTCATTATCATACCAGCAATTAAATGACAATTATTTATATGATCTTGGGAAACATACTTAAACGACAAAAATTATAGCACACGTCATCATCGTCATCAACTAACGGAGATGTGGTATACATGTTATCATCCCTCCCCTTCTGAAGAATTTTACTGTTAACTTAACAAATCAATAATTTGCAAGCTAACTTCGTCCAATGCTGGTGTAAGTAAAGCGAGAGCATGAAATACTTACCCACTACGAATATAAAATAGCATTTATTAATATTTAAACGTCAATGACGACGACGACGACGACGGTTGCTCTGTGTCATGATCACAACGACACAACGACAGCGATGATGATGCTCATGGTTCATACTACCACGCCACTTCTGCAGTCCGTATTTATAGTATGCCTTTATATCTTTTAGGTAATGTACCAGTTAATAGATAATAAATTCTCTGAATCACAAAACAAAATGGCCAAGAGACGGAGCAAGGTAAAACCTCTTTGAATGACATAACAATTCATCTCAGCCTTAGCCTCAGCAGCCTGAGCAAGGTAACTCACTCTGAAGAGAGATGATCATGGTAACGCATCTCTTACTCTTGCGTATATCTATACATAATCATATTATACTCCCTCATTCCATTTACCATCGCTTACCACTCACAGAACAGCGTACTCACAATATACCAAGTACCAATACATCTTCCAATTCCTTCCTAAACAGCAAACAGCTTTGCTGCTGCTCCTGCTGCTGGCGTGATTCCTTTGTTGACGGTGATACTGCAGCTACTACATTCATAACATTATTGGCACTACGATGCCGATGATGGCTGATGAACGCTGAGCGAGCGTGTTTGTTCACTTGTTTATCAGTTCAGTTTTCCTATAATGTGATCATATAGAAACAGCAAACACTTTTGGGCTTTGCACAGCAGTTCACATGGCGTTTCTGTTGGTTGAGATGGTCTGAGTACAGGCATTATATGCTATACTAAAATATTATTATAATGATTATTATTATTATTGTTCACTTCTCTTTTCTTGCTAATCACTGATTGCTATGAGAAATATGACGGAGATGATGATGATGAGAAACTCTAGTACAAAATGTCCTTAACATCAAGGAAGGATACTACACATCTGCATATAAATGTGGAAGTGATTGAGAATTGAGTCAGCTTCTAGCAACGCTGCTGATTATTATTAATACATACACACACACATACACACAGGCCGCAGGTAGAGGTAACCTATACCCACACATTTTTTATCTGCATTCTATATCAGGAGGATGATGATCGTTTTTAAACGCGAAAAGCTCACGTATCTTTCTTTGCCCATCTGTAGCAAAAACCGTTTTCCTTTGTGCAGCACCGCACACATTAAAAATAGACATGTTGGGCTACAATGCACAAATCTTATTGCTTGTCGTATCGACACGCTGCCAGCGCGTAATAGTGATGTATAGAGGGTATAACTTGTCATTTTGGTGGCTATTGTTCTGAAACTTGTTTACAGCGAAAAATGATTTTTTTTGTATTTCCCATGATTATTTGCTGGCATCGTAGTGATTACTTGTAGTGATGTGATAGATGATCTGTTGGCGTTTTTTTATTTGTCTTGAAATAATCCGAAATCACGCTACTTTTCATTATACTTTGTACAAAGCACATCAGCAAAATAAAGAAGGTTGTAAAAGGAGCCTCACTCAATCCAAAAGTTACAGTAGAGGTAGTGGTTAGTAGAGAGAATAGGAAGGAAGATAGAATTTTTAGTATTGCGCTCTTGCATCATCATCATCTGCGGAAAATCTGTATCATCATCTCAGGAAATCACATTGCGCACTCCGCCAGCAACCACAATTTGTACACTGAAAATCCCTTTCAACCACTTCATATACTTTGTACTTACCGCGTACGTAAATGGTAGCCTTGCCTAAGGTTAGCACTATATTATCATTGGCATTTATCAATATTGTATCTAGAAAAATTATCGTCGACAGTATACACCTTGTTGTAGAGTCGCAAGTAGCAGGTAGTCGCTGAAAGTCTAGGCACCGACCTAGAATATGCTACCGTGCTAGAAATTGCATGACTGGTACGTTGATGGTAGTGGAACAGGAGGTTGTAGTTCTAGATGTATAGACAAGTTGGTTACTCATGAAAATTGAAGCGGATATCCTCCTCTCCCATATGTACACATACACTCCAGCTAAGAAAAACGCATTTTTTCAATTATTGAACTAATATTGAATATTTGATGCGTGCGAGATTTCACATAACACACTAACACTCAGTCTGCCTCAAATGCTTCTTCGTATGTTTTCTTTTGCAGGACAAATGGTAAAACTAAATCATTTGCAGGAATAATTTGATATTCATTGCGCCAGTAAAATGGCCATGATATAGGCATTATGCACGAACATACACACATATCCACAGCTTCTCTTTAAGGCAGACAAATTGTTATTTGAAACAAGTGCTATATTGGGACAGCAGGCTAATATGTACCATCATCATCATCATTATTATTATTACTTCCCACTGAATATTTTTTTCCATTTTCAAGCGAAAAATCAGGAAGGTCTTCTCATGGTAGGTATTTAGGCTTCTATCTGCTCTTGTTTGTTTATCAACTTGTTTGCCCTGCTGTTGTTGATGATGGCTCATTTCGTGAATTATTTGCTTTATTTGCCAGTAAACACATTTTACGTTTAGTGATTGAAATGACTTACATCTCTCTGTATTTTACAAAGACTATTTTTGCCATTGTTTCACTTCCCTTCATAATGCATACCTACCCAACCTACCTGGCAGGCGACTCACATTGCTTGGATAGGTGTTTGTCTCACTCCCAAACGGATCATGTGGGTAGTGAATAAATGAACGTTGCTCTCGTCCATGTGCTACAAAGAGCCTTTTAATTTTACCCCACACAACTATATATAAACTTACGGCTACTGAAATATAATATGGATAATTGTGACTATGATTATTATGCTGTTACTGCCGCGCCGTTGCCGACGACGACGACGATGATGATGATGATTATTATTATTAGGAAGATTACGCCTTGTTATGCGAGACCCTCAGAATCGAGCATTGGCAAGGATACTCGAAGACCATGTAAGAAGTATGAAATGTTATTGTACGTACACACGCCAGACGCATAGTTACTCTGTCTCTCTGACTGCTCACATTTTTTTCTATTATGGTAGTAGAAAAAGCATTGCTCTTAGCGACTGTTGTCTTTCACAGCAAGTTCTACTCAGCAACCGCCACTTCTACCCCAGCAAAAAGAAAAGAGATTTTATTCATTGCAATTTGCAAGTCTTGCTGAAGGATAGCCCTCAAACAATGCATTGACATAGGCTTTCATAATTTCACATAGAAAATGTACGTATTTATTACTGGCGTCTAACATCGCAGCACTTATTATTGTCATACATCATTTACGTGTGTACGGAGAATTGAATGCGTTCAAAGAAGCACATTCACACTATTACTAAGTTTGTTTGAGAGGCAAATTTTTCCACCAACAACATATGCTGTGTGAGATGTATGAAGCAGAGGCAATAATAGCAGACATTGCACTATTTGTTATCCTACCTTTTATGAATAGACAAGGTGCCTTTCGATGATGAGATTCTCTTGTATCTACAGCCATGGCAATCACATCATCCTCAATGAAATCTCAGCAACCCCAACAACGTTGCTTTTAGGGTATAACAACCATCATGTTGCAGCGCCGCAGCGTTGTCGTCGTGGCCGAAGCATGGGAACGTGCAAACGCACTTTGACGTAGGCACTTGGGACGCAAAAAGGGTATTTGCTAAAACATTAGGTACCAAAAAGGGACTCCTCTGTCTGAGGTATTCCATCCCAGTCCCAGTACCACTGTGAATGCACCATGGCAGGTATCAAATCCAAGAATCACATGGTTAGCAAGCATATGCAGTCGTGGCAATATGAGAACAAAAGTACAAAAGTCCAAGACCACATTTAAGTACACATTCATGAAAAATAACGTAATCTACTCCATTGTTGTGTTGGTACGTACGTGGAGTACAAGTACGAGCGAAACGTGAAGAAAAAACCCTTGCAAAGCTTAAATGTGTGAAGTATGAGAGTTTGTGTAGTGTAAAATGCAATACAAAAGCATTTTATAAGCGAAAAGGATAAAAGCAGAGAGGCAAGTAAATTCTATTACAGACATTTCTTCGTTGTCGTCTTCTTTTTCTTCTTCGACTCGCACAAAACGCCTTGCCGAATGCTGCTGACTTGATGTTGTTGTTGTGCGAAGAAAAGTGAATGACTAGCCAAGTCAGTGCAGTGTTGTGTGCGTATGCGAGAGAAGTGGAGAGCAATGTAATTTAAGTTATCGTATTAGCAGTGTTATGATTACAGCATTACCATTTACGAGATGAGTAGCATTGAGCAGCTTATATAGACTGAAAGGTATGCAAGGATACGAGCGAGGACTCGACAAAAGCACAAAAAGGATAATATGCTCATATCTGATATTTATTTGGTAGTAGAGGCAAAGGAGTATAGAAATTCATATGATGACGATGCCCACCACACGATGGGCACGATGCTGATGACGATCATCATGCGGTTCTTGTAAGGTTGTAAGTTTGCACGTATCATTCGTATACCACGACGATGATGATGAAGCACATATACATATATCTATACATACAGCGTATAATATTGTATAGGAATTCAGCAAAGGCAAAAATTTTTCGTTGAAGAGATGCTGCTGCTGCTGCTATTACTATTACTACTACTTCTACTACTGCGACTGTTGTTATTGTTTCTATGAATTTTTCTACGTACATGGGCCAATGCAATTCAACGTAATGTAAGTAATGTAATGTATGATCATGTCATGATGTGTGTGTATAGAAAACGCAAGTGAGACAGATAATAATATTATTATGCTGCTTTGACTGTGTGCAAATCTCCAAAGGTTGACTGACGAGAAGAGTGAGGCTGACGAGATGCCGTTTCTACTTGTGTTGTTAGTTTACAGTCAATTGTCTGTCCATACAGACATGTGCTCCGGCGTCGAGTGTGTGTTTTGTAAATGATTCCAGCATGCATGCAAGCAAGCATGGGTTTTTCTCTGGTTTCGAAAAATACTTTTCTGCAGATTATCATTATTGTAGCCATACAGTAATAAACCATTGTACATGGTGACCTGCAAGTTTATTTGAAAAAAGCACGGTTTTTAATAAGGGGCCTCCTAATTTAAATAGAGTAGCCCTTCTTCCGCAATTAGGTTCTATAAGTGAAGGTGACATTTCCGTACTGGGAAAGGATACTGTGAAAAATACAGGAAGTGAGGAATTCGAAAAAAGGATTGTTTGGGGAGGCGAGGCCTATCAGTGTAAAAATATCGCATTGATAAAAAACCCTCCTCTGGATAACTAGATCGATAAGCTGAATTTAAATGAAATTAAATCATTTTAAGTGGATTAAAAAACCGTGATATTTATTTGTGAATTGAATGGATTTTCCAGTAATGATCTACGAAACTGGAACGACTTCAAACGTGTTGCAAAACAAGAAATACTATTTGGATACATTGAACAAAATCAACTCTTTGTGTGAACTTGATAGTGACAAATAGGGGCGTTCAAATATCCTGTCCTGTTCACTTTCTCCTGATTTTTACTTTCAGAAGTATACCCTTTTCTTCAAATGTTACAAAAAACCCGTTTTATATTACGTGGTAATCTCAAGGGTAAATGCATACCCGTATCCAATTTATCAACCCGTGCAGTTTTGGAGTTACACTCGTGCCGGTTTCCCTTTTTGGGACTTGTAAACTAATACCCCTTCAAAAAGTACTCAACCAAGTTTGAAAAATTGCCGATTTCATTTTGAAAAAAAAAGTTCTCGGTGACCCATACAACGAACAAATTAAACGACCTTTAAGTTCGTTGAAAAACGCAAATACCTTTACATACTTTTTCTTTCCTAAACGAAAAAAGTGCACTCACACACATCCCATTTGAAAATGAAAACAAATAAAGTGCAATAAACTTTAAAAAAAACACTTACATAAGGGAACATCAAATCCTCATCATTTTCTTCAGTTCGCTAACAACAACACACCATCATCTTGATCATCAACGTCTTTCAAAAAACACAAGTTCATTTCGCTTCGACGAAAAAAAGTACGTACGACTCAGAGAGAAGAGTAATAACAATATTATTAATAATAAAAAAAATAATAATAATAACGCATGCACAAGCCTGTCTGTTCGTACCTGTGTTGTTGTGCGTTGCAGTGATGCGGACACGATCATCATCATCTTGATATGATGAGAGTACACATTTAAATCATAGTAATAAAAGTGCAAGTGGAAGTAGACGGTAAAGCTTTACTTACTTACTTCTCCCTCTCTCTCTCTTGCAAGACCAGTGGTGGTTTTGGTTTAGAAAGAGCAGTGCAAGTTGTTGTTTCTCGTTTCATTCTTTATCAAAAAGAAAGACAAAGCACACTCTGTGTATATCTCTTGATAAAGCAGAGGTATACTCCTCCTAAGGTAATAGTAATAATCATCATCATCATCACCATCATCATCATCCCCAACAACAACAATATACACACTACTACCACAACATGATGAGATTTTCAAGTTGCCGATATATTTAAAAAAGCATATGATGAGAAAAGGAAGTAGCTCTACTATTACTCTACTACTATTACTACTACTACTACAACAACTATAGCAACCTACAACTCTCTTGCTATTTTTCTACGTATGACGACGACAACGTTGCTTTTTTGAATTGAAAGGACAAGTTGCTTTGCTGCTATTTCTTCTTATATGAGCAAACGCACACATTGCACTCGTCTTCAACTTGTTTCATGCTGCTGTTTTGTTGCTATATCATAATATGAAAAGGGTTTTGCATCTTGCTTCGTCGTCTTCGCCTTCTTGTGCTGCTCGTTCTTATCGTCTTTCATATTGCAACTCAAGAAAAAAAGGAAAATGAGTGGGATGGCTGTATGCAACAAGTGAAATTCTTTGCAATGCGGCAAGGATACATTGA
Source organism: Callyntrura sp. NNG-2020 (assembly GCA_027744055.1). Taxonomy (NCBI): domain Eukaryota; kingdom Metazoa; phylum Arthropoda; class Collembola; order Entomobryomorpha; family Paronellidae; genus Callyntrura; species Callyntrura sp. NNG-2020. Next base: position 45,315 of record JAHZNE010003265.1, read on the forward strand.
CCCCAGGATCAGCCAGTGAAAAAAGAAGAATATTATATTATTATTGAAGAGATTTTGAAAAGAATTTTTTCTAGTTTTTTTGTACCAATACTACTATTATCTTCAACTTTTTTGAAAAGTACACGCGTTGTGTGTATACATTTATTGTTATTATGCCTATAGACCATATTATTATACAGAATCGATGCATGCACTTTTTTATTTAAAAAAATGTGAATTGTGTGTTTATTGTGCGTAAATAAGGTGTTGGAGACAGAAACAGAAATATTGGTGTTTTTGAAACGCACTCAAAACGTAAGCCTATATCAACAATGAATGATGAACGAAATATCCAAGTTTTATGAGGGTTGATGTGATTTTTATGTGTTTGTTCCGTTTTTCTGCATGCGGTGTTTTAAATGCTACTTACTGCTATTTCACCATTTGGCAAATTAGCATCCTGTTTAATTTGTGACCTTTAGGTGGAAAATATAGAGTCGCATGAATTTCATTCTGGCGTGATAATTATTCCTGGTACGTGTCAAACACATCATATAAGAGTGGTGACTCGGTCGGATTTTAAAATTTTAATGATATACTCTATTCTACATCATTGGGGAAGGTTTAATAGGTTAATGATTTGCTTCTTGAAAAAGGAAAAGTAAGACGCATGAAAACTGTGACGCCTGCTGACACAGCAGATTATTCCAACACTATATATATTCCAAAATATATTCATACATAATCAGCAATACTAATTGTGTGTACGTGTGTGTTCGTGTTTATCGTCTCCCTGTACGGCTTTATTTTGCACTGTTATAACTTTATTTTTCTCTCAATGTGTCGTTTGAGTAGTAACAATTTTTTTTACATTTAACGTAAATCATGTGAATGTACATTGAATGTAGTGTAAGATTCCCATTGTTCCTCCTGTTTTTAATTCTTTATACTGTTAGTATGATCCATAATATTTTTATTGCAAAGTGAGGTTAAACGTGTTACCTTGTGACCATAAGGATCTTAACAAGCAGAATACTGTCAGAGAGCGATATTTTTAGGTGTGTACATATAATAGTGACAAGGAATACATTTGGATGATTATTTCAAATTATGAAATAAAACTACTTTACGTGACTACTGTCAAGTGGCTCGTTTGCGACAATGCTTATAAAACAAAAAGATCGACGGTTAGTTACAATTATTTGTTGGTTTTGTGAATGACAGATGTAGTCCAGTATAATATAGAGACAGTTTGATTTCATTTTAATTTAAGCCAGAGATCGTACAATTTATTTTGAGAAGCTAAACGAAGTAAGTCCAGAACTTTTACAAAACACTTAATCATACAGTGTAATACGACGTGTAAGCAACAGGTAATGTCAAATGTGTAGTCAGCGACTACTCAGTAAAAAGTTGTCGATATTTTCGTTTGAACGGTGTTACAAAAATTATGATTCATTTTTGCTGAAGTGAAAGTGTGCTTGCTACGACTACATGGTTTTTTAAAAACGAATTTAGGAAATGGTAGGTTAGCACATCTACAAGTCAAGAAAATGGTGGGAGGCCAAAAAATAGACGTAATGCGGTGCGGTATTGCTAACAAGTTTTGGAGTGTTCCAAAGCTGCATGAAAGCGTACATGAACAAAGAGAAGAGAAGAGGCTATCTGCATTCAGAGTTCAGAGGCTGACTCTGGATAACTTAGGAGTCAGTAATCAGTATAGTTCGCCTTTTGTGGCGTATCCATCATCTTCACAGATATGATGTGTAAAACACGAATGAGCAATTTCACGACTTTCAAGCACATTTTTGGCTCTATCCAGTCGAGAATTTGTTTCAGTTTCATTTTTACTAGCTTAGGCATACCATATGCCTAAGCATGCTATGCCTGTATGGATCTTAGATACCTATTGAGGAGGAGTGGCGCCTTTGGAATTTTTTCCTTCTAAAATAAACGATCGATTCGGTTCCTCGATTTCAAATATAAATAGATTTTGGAAACGATTCTACATTGAAATGCCGCTACCCTATTTTCACTCATTTGGTTCAAATTGACAAACCGATGGGAATGTCAGGGTATCCATTAAAACCAAAGTGAAAGCTGACGGCGCGACACTAAAATATACCTAAAAAATTTCATGGTAGTTGTCCGCAGTAAAATTTTCTCGACATTAAAAAAGGGTTTGAAAACTTTTTTTTATCGTGTCAAATATCATCATCGAGTGTCCAAATTAGCCAATTAGTTCAATATGCAGAACTGTCGATTTCCCTAAAAAGACAACTCTTTTAAAACGTTTTCTCGAGGGCTTTAAACTCTAGCTAATTAAGTAATAGTTACACTACACACCCATCTGATATGAAGATGATGATGTAACCTTACTTAACAAATTTTCAAATCGTTAAATTGTATTTTATTGTAAAATCGCATAAAATGACGTGCCAAATACACTAACATCTTCATTCGAGATCATCGTTATCATTTATTACATCTAGTGTAGTTCATGTACCCTTCTTTGAACTCTTATTTATTTTTACTCATTCCTTCTCAGCTAGAACATTGTAGCAGCAAGCTTGTAGATTTAAACGATGCGTATCTTTCTAAGCAAAAATTCAAAAAAAAAATCCTCACCATTTTTTGAAAAGATAAATGGTACCCTACCATCATATTTTCGTTCTAATGTATATTTTTACAAATATCTGCATACCTACCTACCTATCTAGATATTTGCACTAAAAGTTTTGCATTTTTGTAGTAGAAATAAAAAATGATGTACCAAGATATTATAGATAGGCTATTATATGTATTGTGTACCTGTGTGTATTATTATCACCATCATCAATCTTACTGCGAAGTGAAGATATATAGTCATAATCATGTGTAGTGATATTAAGTGTTTGCAGACGAGCTAGCAGCAGTAGTAGCAGTAGAACTGGCATTAGTACCTACTCACGCATCCGAGAAGAGACTCAACTTTTTTTTCACAAAGTTCATTCACTCATTCATTCAAATCAAACGATGATGATTTGTAGACAAAAAATGTAAGCAAACAGCCGAGTCAGAGAGTGGTGTGTTGTGGTGGTTTGTCTGAGGATGAGCGCCACAGAGAGACAGAGAAATGTAGCGAGCGAGTGAGTGTTAGTCTAAAGCAAGTGCAGTGCAATATTCCATCCTTGTCGTCCGCTTTATTTGGTTTCGTTGATATGCCTTGGCGTTCGTTCTCTCTCCTCTCACAGCTTATTTGGTTGATGCTTGATAATATGATTAGGCGATCATGATGACGACGACGACGATCAGAACGGCGGTGATGAGGATTCTGCCGAGGATGAAGCTGGACAAAGCTTGTCCACATTATAATAATTTTTTGTTTTGTTGTAATCATTCAATCTACTTAGAAGCCCAGTCCTCACTGCACGCACAGAGGAGAGAAAACGTTCTGTATTTATGGTTACAACGCGGTAGGATGTAGAATAATAATGGGCAACATTTTTTTTATGAAGATGGACATGACAGGGTGAAGATATATCCCTAAAGTTATCACCAGTTAGGATACGTCACTGCTCAGGCGTGACGTTTGACGAGATTTGCCACCCATTTTAAATCTGGGTATGTTTAACACAGAAATGGAAGTCTCGTCGGGTGGTTTCTTGTAGAACTTTCTTTCATATTTTATGAAAGGTATTTTTTATCAGTGTATATATATCTGAAGAGTGAACTGACCATGATCCATAATAAGATATGTATTGAATTTTCTCTGTAAAGGCTATCCCGCAAATTAGGCGGTCTACTTGAGTTAGCAGAAGGTAAAATATTAGAGCGTAGACATTGGAATTAAGGTTGAGAAGATTATTTATATAAAGAAACATACTAATTAATGTCAAGTCATTTCATCTTTGGTTAGCCTTAAAATTTTAAAACAGGCAAACAAAAAGTCAATGTTACATACTTAATCAATAAAAGACAAGCCAAGGTTCTGCCATCATCCTCCTCCTCCTCTTTTCATCTCTGGTTTCGTCTTGATGCCGTCGTAAATAAATTTTGTACATTAGCATAAGTACATAAATTGTGTGTTCAGTAAGTTTAGTAGGAAAGTTGCACTATGATATTGGACAGGTAGGTAGGTAAGCTATTTATGAGCAGGACGGCGGTGATTATGAAACGTGATAACCACCAATCTACTTTGCAGCAAACAGTAAGTAGGATAGTCCTGACAAATAAAAATAGGAAGGATTTTTTATTCAAAGAAACATGGAACGTTTATTAACCATACCCAGCAACGCATATGAGTAGATTCAGTCAGCGCAGCGACTTGACATTTTTTTGCAACAACAGTGTTTTGTCTAGTGTGTGAGTAGCTGCGAGATGATGATGGTTTTTCGTTGGCGGTGTGATCATTACAACTTTTGTAGATGACGAAGAAAAAAGGGGAAGAGTTTTTTGCATGGAATGAACTCGTTTGTCACTCTCTCTGTTGTATTGCAAGTGAGAGAGGCTTTTCCAGTATACACAAGTGTTGTAAATATGTAGTCAGTCATCTTCTTCATCATCATCATGTAGCCAGCCATTCTTCAGTGATGCCGTGATATGTTGAAATACTGTTGCCACTTACTAACACGGCACGGCGACTACTCTGCTACTATGTTGTCGATGACGATGCAGTAACCTAGCCTGCCTGAACGGTTTGTTGTTGGCCAAGGTCGTTTCCCTCTCCTCTCGTCGTTGACTGACTCCGTCTGTAAACGCGGTTATACACCTATGTATGTATAATATATTATGTGTGTAGGTAGGTATATATTATCTGACGAATCATCATTACTACAAATACTGCTTGTCCCAATAATCCTTCTGCTGGTATCAGCAGCGGCGGCAGCAACATTGGCAGTCGTAGTGGAAGTTGTTGTGAGAATTGTGATTGATTGCAAAAAATCGTGAGTTAATAGAAAAATTATAAGTTAATATCACAATTGTGTATCAATGAACTCTCTGCATGCGTTTACGAATCGGTCCAGGAGCATGACAATAATATTAGACAAAGACAACTGCTATTTTGTCATTTCCATTCTGTACTAAAAAATAGACGTAAGCAGTAATCTAATTTGGTACTTGGTGGATTGCTGGTACAAATATTATGATAATAATGTTTACATTGCTGAGATGAAAAAGTCAATCCCCTACTGCTGTATACTCCCAAACATTCCTCTTTTCAACCGGCAACGTCCGCAGAATCAAAATATTGTAGAAAGCATTAAACTTTACAAAGCTAAAGTTCAGAACAAACGGAAATGCTATTAAACAACGTAGAGATCTTGTATGTATACACCGTTCAAAATGAAACAAACACACCACCACACAGCAATGCTGTCCAACCTGTCTACAACCTAGATAATCCTTTGTGTATATTTTTCAATTTACGTGCGAGCTGTTGATTGATTTAATTTTGTGTATGCGCACACGATGTGTTTATGATTTGCAGCATTTAATCTCATTCTAAACTGTGTAGTAAACATGACTTTGAATTTCATAAACGTTGTATACATGGATAAATCCTTTGTTCGGTGTCTCGATTTAACTTCTTGAACATGACAGAGCACCGTGCTTTGGTCTATAGACTAGATATTAGTTATTTACAACGCTCTGGCGGTTGTTACCCATTAGACAATGTATGGAGTTGATGTGTGCGGTAGCAAGGAAAATTCATAATTGATCCAAGGATAAATACCAACAACAAAATAAGTAAGTTATGATCTCATCGTCCTCATCATTGCATTTCTCCTTGCTCCTTCAAAACTCTTATTTTTCATGGTAAAACTTTATCCTTCCTTTTAAAAGAAAAGACGTGTAGCAGTACTAATTTAAGACAAATATACACGTCGGCCCGAACAGCCTGCGCACAGAGATCAAGTATACGCATGTATAAATTCAAGCGCACACACACAATATTTTCCCCATGCCAACATGGAACGGTAAAACGAAGAGGACCTATACGGAGTAGTCAGCAGGCACAATTAGACAGTGAAAGATTACTGTCCTGCCTTGTTGACTGCTGCTGGTCTGTCATTGACATTTTGACTGGCCTTAAAAAACAGCCATACAAGGCGCAATCCCGAGTAGTAAGAAGAGAGTCAATGTCGAGTGCTCAATTCCGTTTAACCTTTTTATCTGTCCATACAAAAAAGCCAAACACACACACACATACCTTATTAATGGTAGAAGAATTAACGTATGAATAGTGGTATTTAATCTGCCATAAGCAAAAGACAGGCGGTGTTTTTGTGTTATTATATTAGCCCTAGCCCTATTTTTACAGCAACGCTGTTAATAAACCCACATCAAGGTCGTTGTCCACTGATCCAGTGACAATTCGTTAGTTGAGGTAATAACTACAGCGAATAGGATACGGACAAAGCTGTGAATGAAAATCTGACTTAGAATTAAACTCTTTTAAAATCATGAATAAATGACATTCCTGCCAATTGAAAACGAAACGAAATGCAGTACTTTGTCCTGCCAATTTCAAACTTTTAGAAAAACTTACCATAGACTCTAGGTTTTGTATTAGGGTTCCTTTGTAAGGCGAGTGTATTTTATTTATTTTTTTACTAAGATACCATTCCATCATATCATTGTTTCAACAAAGATGACAAGGTACACGGAGACCACGTCAGTCTCAACTGTCACTACCATACATCCATCCATCCGTCCGTTGCGTTGTCATTGGCACAATCAGTATAAGTTTTTGTAATACACACATAATTGGGGTATAATGTAACTCCCTTGTATAGTGTAATGTTGGTGCCATAACAAAAATTGTTATTATATCAGTTTCATTTAACCACATGGCACACGGTAGCATGGTATGGATGGACATGGCATTGGCTTTTTTTTATTTGCTCATTTTTTTCAAACATTTTCAATCGCCCTCAGGTTGTCAAAAAGGTTGGCCTGTATGTTATTATTTAATATATATGTTACTGTTGTTGATACCTAATTGTTAAGCACACGGTAGTATCAGCACCAGCACAAACAAACACGACCACTATTTCTGTGGTCAATGTCTTTCGGCCAGGATCAGGATCAGGACAGGAGATGAGGCAGTTCCCAAGGTTCTTGAGTTTGACGTTGTCGATAAAATATCATGTTAGTCAATGCCTATCATAAGTGTGTGTGTGTGTGTGTGGATGAATGTATGTACGAATCTCGCACATTTTTATTATATGTATTACTTTGTGTTTGAAAAGCTAAAATACCATTGAATGGAATGAAGGAATGATAGTGACGATGATAGTGATTGGAGACTTGTCCATCCGTAAATGTTCCATTGAATCAGTTTTATCCCTGAGCTCCATATACAAGTATTAACCATTAGCCTTCATCGTTGCTATCTGTCTAACCATATAACAGCATGCTATAAATACACCCCAACAGTACCGCATGGCCAGACCATTATAATATGGAATAATCGCTATCTCCTCGCCATCCATCCTCCTCCTCGTCATTGAAGCAAGGATCACGGATCATGCTGGCATCATGGAAAATGGTGTGGCGTGGTTGCCGCTTATGAATTTTATACTAAATGTCACTCAAATGGTGACAACTAAATATGTTGGCAATTCTCGGCTAAAAAAATTAAGGATGGAAATGGATAAGGCTACTCTAATCAAACTAGGTCACTGGCTCGACTTTGAGCTCAATAAAAAAAATCAATCGCAAAAGAATTCCTCGTTTTTCTTCTTTCGTCGTCGTTTTTGAACAAGTAACAATTTTTTGCCGTTTTTCGCGTTTTCTTTTTCCATATTACCGCGTAATAGTCAACATGCAACATGCTCTCATTTTTGCCAGATTGACTGTCGAATTGACACGACATTGTGGATTGACTTTGCGGATTTATCATCACGAAAACCAGCATGCAGCATGTATTTATGTGTAAATTACCTATAGGTGCAGAGTAGGTTGTTCGGATAGCGGCAAGAGAAATGCAGTTGACACATGCAAGTGGATATTTTGTTGTTGTGTCATCTAGTCATCTTGCTCTCGCTGTGTGTTAATAGCACTTTGCAAGATGCAGAGACAGACAGCCTTTTTTATCCTGTGTTTGATGCTGCGTGGGACGTCCTCAGCAGAAGCGTTGCGCTTTTGCTGAAGCATAATTCTGGGCTGTTTCGTTGTACGCAGACAAAACTGTAATGCTAAAACCCGGTTGATTGGAACATTTACGTCAAAACGAAAGTGAAATTTATTGTAACGTTGATGCAAAAAATCGGTGGTCTGGTCTTACTGTGTAATTTGCACATTGGGATTTGAGACAAGGTTTTTTATCCCACTTATTTCACAGGTAGCAAACTGCATCAACAGTAGCACCAATTTTCCCCATTGCAGGCTGTTGAGAGAGCAGATTTTTTAGTGGAATACAAACTGTCAATTTATTTTTAGGTTTGACCTGAGTGGTTGTTGATGTATCAAACACATACATACATCCACAGCGTACGGGTGACACGTTTGGTGCAAAAAAAAACTAGTCGACCTGTCAATCACTTTATGCAAGAAACTTCAACTCTTAAACGTCGTCATAATCGTATAAATACATGTAGTGATACAACAAAATGGTCAGGAATGAATCATCCCGGCAAAAGTCATGCATAATACATTCATGTATATATACATATTATACATCTGCAAATCAATACATTTGTCGAAAATGCTGATGCTATAAGAACACTGCAAAAAATAACCTTATTTTTATTTTGCAACTTTACTTAAACTCCCAGTGCATCTTCTATAAATACAGAATGTTTCGTTTGAATGTTGAAATGTCAAAAATTTTACGTCTCTTCAGACGATACCTTGCACTACATTTACATTTCGAAAATGTAAGGTACTAGCCTAAAATTGCGTCAATACGGTGTCCGTCTGGTGCATAGACTGTGTACAAATGAACAAAGCAAAAAAATGCAGTGGAAGAACGATGGCTTTTTGACAAGGTACATACGGAGCAGAAACATCTTTTTCCGTTTGTCTACGGCTGTACACACACACACACACTACTACTACTCCGATACGGTACGAATGGTCATATTTGAATATTTTTCGTATCTGAAATACTTTTTGCAAGAAAAATGCAAGAAAGTAAATATTTAATGAATTTTTTATCGTCTCACTCGCTGTTTTTCTCCCTTCATGTCATAAACTTACCCATCCCAATAATAAGCCATATAAAACCAGATAAAAAAAGGTACAACATGAGCTTACAATGTGTTATCTATCGTGCGATTCTGAAATTTGTTAGACATAATAAAATCTGGAAGTAGGATAAAATAAACACTGAAACATGTTCATCATGTATTCCATTCCTATCATGCCTTCTTTGCATGGAGGGAAACACGTATGGTGGTGATGATGATGATGCTTCAAACACTGACTGAGAAAAGACCTCACTCACACTCCTCTCAGATTTGAAGTTACAAAAGTATATAGCAGAACACAGCACTTTGTTTTGTCGCAATGTTTTTTTCATTGACTCAAGAGGAAGACGAGAGAGAACCAAGAAAAAACGTTTAAAAAAGATCGTAATAAAAACTTGGGTAATTACAGACCATTTTATGAAGCACACAGATTAGAAGCAACATAAACCGATTATCTTGTTTCTTCTCAAAACTTGTCTCATTTCTGGATTTTATTATGAATTCATTTATTTCCATTTTTTATTGATCTTTTCATCTCTTGCTCCATTCACAGAAAACAGGAGCAACACGTAACATCAGAAAGCTTAACTAAAATCGTATGTTGTATGCAGCAGCAGCGTGATCAGAGAGAACTCATTATTTGCAAGTATAACAATAATAATACTTTATTTTCTGGTACTGGTTGCTTTTTACAAAAAACATCGTCTCGCTGTAAAAGAAATTAATATACAGGCAGGGCAAACTTAAATCGAGGTATTACATATTTTTGCAATGCATAGGGAATTAAAACTTTATTTGGCTTCAGCCAGCAATAATGATGATGGTGTCAGTTTTTTTATTGTTTTTCTTTGCGAAGAATGAAATGGAGGTTTCTCAAGAGCAGTGAACTCACGAAGAAATACTTTTTAAAAAAAAAAAAAAAGAAGCGAGATGCATACGAATACTCATAACTTGGTGAAAAATGTTCACTACTCGTTGCGATTGCGATAGTTATTCGAATACAGGAACGTTGGAGAAGAAGCCCGCTTTTGCTTTAAAATTATCAACGATAATATTTAAGAAAAATATCTGCTGAAAAAAGGTTTGCGAGAAAAAAGAAGAGGGACAGGCAAGAAAACAGACGACTGACGACATGTTGACAACGCTTTTACTTGTGTGGAGCACAATGAATACAATCATATTATAAGATGATGATGAAAGTGAATACCAAGTTACCAAACAAGATTAAACGACGAGAAAAAAAACGGCAGCATTTATTAGTTGCGTTGAACATTGAAGTACACACTACTGCACACCCCATCAGCAAGCACTGCGCGAACCCCAATCACAATCTCATTATATATAAGTAACTGCAAAATTGCCAATATTACAAGCGCGTCATCATGGTGAACCCTGTTTTTTTGGTACTGATGATGGTTGTTTTTTTGGTGTTGTTGTGGCGGTCGAATCATGGCCAGAAGATAAAAATAATACCATGTAAAAATTTAGCAGTGAGACATCTTACAAAGAAGCAATGGTCATATAACTCATCAAGCGACGACAACAACGGCGTAGTGTACTAAACATCCACCCTAAACTGCTATAACAACGGCATAAAACAACCGCATAAAAAGAAGCATTAGAACGCATAATAATGGTAGTAAGTAGTAATAGTGGTAGTCTTACTTAAAAATTACCAATCCAGCCAGACAGAGGAGAGGACATTCTAGTTTTGATTCTAGTAAAAAGCCTACCACCACCAAAGGTGGTGATGTGTTTTGTGGTGATAGTTATGCTCATTATTATGAGAAAGGAGAGTTAAGTAAGCGATGTGTGTTCATGTTGAAAGGAAACTACAAGTTTCTTTTTTTTTACAATTACCTCTCTCTCTGTGACAAGTGCAGGCATTAAGATATACGATTCAAGTTTTATTTTGCATTTCGCTTAATTACTTGTAGTGGTGGTTCGTGAAGAAAACTGCATGAAATGCACATCATCGTGTTGTATTTGAGAGTAAACGCATGCCAAAATAGAAAATGAGGAGTGACATTCTTGCAGTTTTCTTACCTTAATAGTTCTGTAATGCCATTAATTTCGACGACAGTTTTAATTTAAGTTGACAGTCTTTTTAAATGTACAAGGCTAATTAAATTCTGGTCCTTGTTCCTTCCAGGTGAAATCCGTCGTACAAAAAGAAGAGGATTCGTTATTTCTGTAATAATCAATAAGGATTTCTCGGATTCACGTAAGTCAGATGATAATACATTGTTCTCTCTTAATATATGTACTTACTTTTAATGATCTGTCACCGCACTTTAAGCCAAAACTGCCTTTTACAACAATTGATAAGTAAGTTTGCACGAGTACAAAGGCCTTCATAGTAACATGAGTTTGTACTCACAGTCAGAATCCTTTCTCTGTGTGTTCACTCTGTCGTAACTTTCATTTCCTACTAAAGCGGTAGGCTCCACACAGAAGCAACTTGGTGGTTTTTCGAGCACCCGCTTCGTCCTCTAAAACTATTGGCTATACATGGAAGCACCACGTTTGAGGCGTCACACATATTTTCCAAACAGATATGTGCATCAATGAATCCTACATATCTTTTATTAGGACAGAGTGCTTGAAAAGTAAAGCAGTGAGCAGTGAACCAGCAACGTGCAAATGTAGACCAGGTTCTCTATAATTCTTTCCCACAAAGGCCGAGGGATTTAGCGAACTTCTCGTTCCTTTTGTTGCTTGTCACATTTAATTTTGCACAAAGTGAATATATCTGCCTTTGTGTGCACTGTGCATTATGCACACAGCATCGCCCCTTCCAGAAAGACAGAAAGAAACGGCAGCCGCATCCTCACCTCAACCCGCCGCATACACTGCTATCACAGTGGAACTAATACTATTATTGAAAAATGGAAACCCGTGTGAATATAGCATACAATGAGCTTGTTGGAAGTTTCGGTTAAGTTGTAACAAGGTGGGCATATGTACTCGAAAATAAAGGGGGAAATGGGGACTAAAGGTGGATATTGAAATTGCCAGAGCCGTATTCTATCATCGTCATCATTAACTCTGTTTGTTGGAACAGCTGGATAAATTGCATTCCACTTTCGATTTTGTTGGAAAATGAGTCGCTTGAAAAATGGGTGGAATGGACGAAGTTGCACATGGAGCATTGTATAATGACTTGAATTCGTACTGCTGTGAATACATCAACACTCAAGCTTGCGTTATCTTTCCGTACGTTTTATCATGGCAGGCAGAGAGAGAGAGGTACTCGTACAGGACAAAAACGTAGCGTTTTCTTTAGATCACGTACAATCAACCAAACGGACCACCACTACTACTGCATCACCATCAACAACGGCACTCTAGTTTCACTTTCGTTATTCAAGCAATATATAATGATGATCATGGTTCGTTCGTAGTTCGCAGTAATAAAAAATGCCATATAATGGTGATGGTAGCACGGATGGATGCTTTTCCTAATGCGGCCGCTGTGCAAAAGGGGCTCTCATCTCCAGTCTGTTTTTTCCCGACACTCGTTCGCGCTCTTCAAGTGTAGTTGAAAATGCTATAATAGTACCTACAATGTCATAACATATTCAATTCCACGGGAATAATGGCCTCTTCATTTGAAGCAGGAGAGTGTAGGTACTTTTTCACGGGGCGACTCTACTACTTTCACTTTCCCTCTGCAATATTCTGCAAAAGCTCGAGTTCCACTAATGATGACAAGTAATTTTGATCATGCATCACTCCACCAAGTAGTAGGTGGCAGACGCCTAAAACTCTTTGTTCCCTTGTCGTTTTTTCCAACCCTCTCCCTGCCTTCACGTCTGTTTCTGAGCTTCTCTCTCACAGCTTCATAGTTGCATGCACATGAATTTCATCACTAGTAGCAACAGGGCAGGTACTAGTTCCTTTATTGCAATTTTTATCATCCACCACATTGTCCGAAGTTGCATAAGCTGTGTTGATGAGGAAAGAGGAAGATCAAACTTTGTGCCGCTGGGCGATGGGAATGCACATGGGCAAATTGTAGAAACCGGCAAGTCGACGTGCATATCGATCCCAACAGGACAAAAAGATACACACACACGACACAAACTAGTGAGAGCGTGCAGCAGGCAGGGAACTACGATTGGCATACAACAACAGGGAAAAACCTTTTCCTTCCTTCTCTTTTCACTTCTCTCATACAACAACTCTTTCACTCACACCACTCACCCGTTTCTGTCTTTCCTACTTTCTGGAAAAGTTGTAAACTCGACACTTGACAGGGAGAGAACATGCTTATACGTACCTCTATTCACGCGAGGGACGGAAGAAGAACAACGGTTATCTGGTACATTATGTTGTACAATGGTCATGTGAAGTGAATTCTGGGGGACCGAAATGCACTTTTTTCGCAAGGCTTACGTGTGTTTGTATTATGTATGTATGATATTCTCCGCTGCTGCTGCTTTTTGTAAGTAACAAGTGACTGCAGATAGACAGATGGATACATTATACATTTTTGTGTTGCACTTACACATAGTTGTTGCAGCAGGGAAGAGCTTAAGTTGTATTTGGGTAAAAGACCTGTCGTTTGCACTTCCACCAATCTGCCTCCTCGTCCTATTCTCTTGTCAGTTTCCGTCCTCTCCTGCTCACTCTATCTTTCTCTCTTCATCTCTTTCTTTCTCCTGAAAAACCATGTTCCAAATAATCTCTCTCTCTCTCTCTCTCTCACACACTCTCTCGCCTGTTCCATTTACATAACATGATGAAAATGGAAAGTGGTTTTCCCCTTTCATAATTTATATTCTGATATCATAGCAATGCATCGATTTTTTTCTCTATTTTTCTTAAGCACCAGCACCACTACCAGAAAGCTTACCACATTGCCAATAAACTGCATCAAGTTTAATGCCTCTAGATAGAGAGTGAAGTAGTATTTAACGGTTAAGTTAACACGGTGATCATCACAGAAATCCTTCGCTAAACAAGAAGCATCGGGAACAACAAATATCACAAGAGACGTGTTGAGTATACCTTTTGTGAGGAAAGTTTACACGTTTTCCATTATGAAATATCATATGTATTTTGACAGCAAACATTTGGGTCATTCGCCTAACTATCGGAATCGGAAGTGAAGTATGTGGAACAAACAGGAGCATAGAGAAATGATGATTATAACGTTTATTTATGTACCTGCAGCTCACTATTCACCCATAACTGCTGTTTAATAATACGAAACTCAACGACGTTTTCAGAAGGATTAAACTTTTTCCCATTTTTCACATACCCTCATACTCACATCCGCATGCATCTACTTTACATCCATCTTTTACATGTAAAACTTTTCCCCTCTCCTGTGCTCTTTTACTTTCTCTGACACTTGGCGAAAAAGTCAATGGAAAGGTTGAAGTGCCAAAATTTTGGGAAGCATGCTTGGTGGTTTCACCAAAGTTGGATGTATGTAATGCATGTTTAGTAAACAGAATGTCGTAGCTCGGAGTCATACAATTAATAATACCGCACTCGAACTAGATCTTTAGAGAAAATGAGAGAAAAAATCCTTCATACACAGCTTGTTTGAAAAGCGAAAAAGATTCCACCTAATCTCGCTCTTTACAACGGAATCTCACTTATTTTTTTGACAACCAACCTCAGATGAACCACTTCACCAGCCGCGTACTAGTCTTTCCTTTAATCCTTGCCGTTTTTTACTTCAGCATGTAATCTCCTGCAATATTTGATAGCCAACGAGGCGAATTATTAAGGTGATACCTACCTACGGCTATAATATGATTGGGGTTTGAGGCCAACTGGAATAACAAGGTGTTTTGATGATCATAAAATTCTGAATAAAATTTGAACATGTAAAAGCTGAAGTTATTACTTTATTCAGTTTTTAATGCGAAATCTTTCTGGCTAAGTATTACATATTACTGCTATTTTACTCCCTAATCCACCGTTACACACCATTCCAATTTCATAGCTGAAATTCCCACTTGTACATTCTGCCCTGCATATTTTGCTAAAATTCAGTACTAAACTCTGCCCTTTGCTATTTATAACTTCCAAATTACATTCAATCTGAACATATGGAAATAATGTACACTCAACCAGACAACCTTAGATCCATCCATCTACGTAGCGCTAGCAGAGATAAAAATGGGAGTTTACTGTAGACATTGATTCCTACATGCTGAAGGCCATGGGCATCATGAGAAGAAAAGGGGGAAAGGACGGTTACTTATAGTTCTGGTATTGCTAGCATTATTTAAAAATCCATAATTACATTATAAGTTATTATTGTTCTTGTTATATTATTATTATTATTTTATGAATATGTGCTCTGGATGCGTACATGTGTTGGTATGCATACCTGCATGAAAATCTGGCAAGTAAGTGTTAATAGCGCAGTAGAGTGAGGTGGGTTTACACCTACCACCAACAAAGATAATAATAATAACAATGGTATTAATCATTGTGTGTAAATTGGTACTTTCTTGTTTGAGCCGTGGTTGTGGTTGTTCGTGTGTATGTATGTGTGTGGAACTAAAAAAAAGTAAGAATCACTTGTTAAACAGCGAGACAAGGTATAAAATGGAAATGGAACAGCTTGCACGTCTTTTTTCTATCTATTATAGTCCTCTCTTTTATTATTATGCTCTTACCCAGTTGAATTTTTTATTATAATATGTTCATCACATTCATGCAAAAATCTATATATGCATTGTTGGCAGACGAAAATTTTTAGTGGCGATGGCGACACCACGATCATTGCAAATGATGGTACATGTGGGTAGCTAGGTAGAATGAGAGACGTAAAAATGTGTTAGTGCAAACTCTATTCATCGTTTTCGTATGTAAACTATCTCCATCTTTGTCATCATCATAATCATCATCATCATCATACTCTGTACCACTACCATTATTATCGTCCTCCTCTCAAGATCATGAACACAAACAAGGTTTATAGGCAGTTATATTTTTTGCATTCATTTAAAGCCAATATTTTGGGAGGTACTTCTACAATGACGAAGCGACCGCTTGGATAATAATAATAAATGCATACAAAACGTTGTTCGTTTTGGAGATTTTTGTTTACTTTCAATAATGCATCTTCTACTTCTTCCTCTTCTTCGGTGTTTCTTTTTTCTTTGTGCTGTAACACATTTCTGTCAGTCACGCAAACAAAAATGTGTGTTTCTGTCTTGATAGGATATCTAAACTCTGAACGAACAGCATGTTGTTTTCAACTTGGAGCTGCGAAAAAAGTAGTAAATAATGCTATTTATGTACCGCTAAAATTATATGCTTCGAGGAAAACAAAGTTGTTTGTTGAAAATACTCACTCACTCACTGTCTATCTTTCGCTAGATAGAGTGTTGTTGCATTATGCTGCAGCAGCATGGGACCATTTTCGTCTTACCAGGTTACCTATCTTTGTTCTTATGGCATGGGTCGAACAAAACAACAAAACCAAGTTTACGGTGCGTCCTATTGGTACAAGCACGTTTTCGTGTGACCAATATTATTTTATACTACCCTTCCCTCTCCACTCACCCTCTGGATAGGTAAACAAAACGGTAGGGGCCACTTTGTCTTGCCACTTCTCCTGTTTTGCACCACAAGCACGTAGAAACTGCTGTCGTTCGTGCAGTAGTAGTAGTAGTACAAAGAAGCGAGTATTCAATTTCCAGTAAGAGCTCCCTTCAGTTTTTCAAGATGTTGATCTTTTCCATGTTTTTTTGTTTTCGTTGGAAAAAAGTATTTCATCATTTTAGGAATCTCCGTTAACAACACCATCATCTGTTGTTAATTTTCATCTTTGGATATAACTTTTTCCGCTTACCTTTTCTCTTGTTGTTTGTTATTTGGAGAATGAAAGAGACAACAGAGCGCTTGCCTAAGTATACAGAATATGTGTATGGATACGTGAGCATGATCACTTGACAACGAGCAAAGACGTCAGTGTATTTACCCTTTCCCATTTTTGTTATTTGTTTCGCAGTGTCCTTATGAAACAGGGCATTGTAGAACTCGGGTCACTGTACTATAATCGATCTCTATTTAAAAAAAAACAAAATTGCCGACCTGTTACCGAATTGAAAAAAAAACCTTCAACCCTCTCTGTCTGTCTCCCCTCTGTACTACCACAAATGGTTTTAAAAATGGGTAGAAAAGACATTCGCCGTAATGATTGCACTAGCGAGAGAAGACCTTATGTTTAGCGCGTATACCCTATATGTTTATATATGGGATCCCTGTAATTGCCGATGGAATCGTACAGACAACAATTAAGTATCCATTCATTTATTAATAATTACTAACTTTTGGCCATTTCATTCCAATATTGTTGCCGTGTGTTCAAGGTAAAGGTCCAACAATGCCTTGGTCTGCAGACGAATTAGCACTAAGGTCGAGGTTATTTTCCTCAGACGAGTTGCAGAGTGTGACTGTGACTACCGACCACTAAGAAGAAAAAAAACAACTTCCTCACTTAATATTACAATTAATCTATCGATAATAATAAAGGTAGTCTTGGCGGTAGCCACTCACAACAATTCTACGAAACAATAGGGAATCGCACACTTTTAATAGGTATCCTCATCATTTAAGTATAATCATCCTCATTTTTTTCACCATTGCACACCTACAACCATCTTCGGAATCAGTACTGTATCCTTTTTGGCAAATGTCTTGCCAGACATAGACACTCATCCTGTTTTAATTTTTGTTGGAATGCGTAAATCCTGTGATTGTTTAAAGAATAGGGACGTTTTGAACACGTTGGTAGGAGATGTAGTAAAATGATGATGGGTTCATCAAGGAAGATAGATGGTGGTGCGATACCAAACTTTGATTACCGTAGGAAAGGGCAGTGCCATGCTACTTTTGTTTGTTCCTTACTTAAATACTTAAACACACACCACTAATAACCAGTGATTGAACTATAAAATTTTCTGACTCTCCCTAGGGGATTTACAAGCTGCAAATTTCATTTCAATAAACTGTTGTATTGTACCCATTTTCATTTCATTATGACAACAAAATAACCGTAACCAAGCAGCAACCTCTTGATAGTGATAAATAAATCCGGTTTTTATACCAAGATCCCACGTACTTTAGTTGTTTGCATTTGTTACTAAAAAAGTAGAAATACCTACGCAATAACTTTTTGCCAACTTTGATTGTTCCTTTGTTTAAGAGAGTGATGAAAAGCTGGGTATATGTCCATGAATAAGTTCAATGTAATGAAATTGATACTCAGTCACCAGCAGATCTTCGTCTTCATCAGAGAATACAAGAAGAACATCATCAAAAAAGATAATAATTGAGATGTTTCAGATAACAGTATTAACTTAAGTCTGTTGGTCATCATGTAATATATAAAGCAGTACAGTGCAGGGGTAAAGCACATTTCTAACCTTGTGGCACATAACACTTGGACGTGGAATTGAACGACGATACGATGATGATGGAGATTTAACTAAACCCTACACAAGAGCTCATGTTAAGCATAGTCGCAATCAGATTGTTAGGGCAATTTGGTAAAAACTAGTAAAAAATGGGTACCCGACAGCTGGAACAAGTCGTCGTCGTTTTCCATGGATACAAATTTAGCAATCGTTGTTGGTGTTGGTGGTTGTTTGCATTTCTGTCTAATTTCACTAATAACTTGATTATTATTCGAGTGCAATGAGATTATGATGATCCTCAAGGGCGTTTCAGCGTGTGTAATTGGCATCATTATAATTAAAAATATTTGCCGTTATTCTCCCAAATAGCAGGATATGCAGCACCTGGTAAAGACTACTACTGCAAAGAAAATGTTTCGTCAGCTGCCTAATTTGAAGAGCTGTGATGCTGTGCAGTGCACTCCAGGAAATTTTTGCGTATGCATATAGATAGATAGGAACCTAAGCCGCCTGATATGCCTATATTTACTGATTTTGTGCAGATTGTTCTACCGCAATGCACACGCAATTGCGGTGGGTTTGCTGTTGTTATGACTATTATTATTGCGAACTATTATTTTGCAGCACCACACACAGCATCTTTGTTTCTTTTCTAGACAATCAAACGTAATTTACTACTACTATTAGGTTGCTGTGCTGTTGATACTACAGTGATGGTAATGGTAGTAATAATAGTTTACAATTATCATGTTTCTTGTGTACGTTTGTTTTTGCTACTAATTAGCCAATACAGCCTTATCTTGACGTGCTAAAAATAGCTTTAAAAAATATCTGGAACCTTCTTCATTTTCGTAATGATTCATTTTTGTTGTAAGGTTAAGGTTACTCAGTTAATGGATTCAACAATGGTACGGTTGAAAGGCCTACAAGGCCTTCCACTTGCTCAATTATTTTTTAAATCTTTGGCAAATGCACCCTCGAATGAAATCTTAATTACCTTGTTTGCAAAAAACTCAATCGTATGAAGATTTAGGGTCTATCGACCGTCATATAATATTACTAGGTATATGGTATTGTACATCTCACTACGCAAATGAATGATGATGTACCGTAATAATAATAGGGATGAAACTGACGAGCATTCTGTGGATGCTCATCACATGTAGCTGTTCTCTATTTTTTCTGGAAAACGGTATAAAAACCCACAATATCCAGTCTAACATGTGATCATTAAAGGTGTAATAATTGGTTGGGATATCTTCACACGTTCATCCCTCATTGCTGCTTTTTGCGTCGACCCGGTTTGGAAATTTCCATATTTTCTAACAATGATAACGTTTCTTTTTATGTGCTATGTTGCATGTGTGCTGTGTAGCTAGTTGCATTTTTTATTCCTTTTCCAAATCACCTTCCATTGTACATAGGGAGTCCCAGAATGCCCTTGAGGAAGGAGCACACACACACACACACACACACAGTTAGTTTTGTGTAGACATGTATGAATGTATCTGAAGATTCTATCATTTCATTTAACCCTCACATTGAACTTGACTGTCGTTTCATTGTGGAATTGTGGTTGGTATGGCTAGGTAATCATGTAGCAATTCACCGTGTATCCATCCTTTTCCATTATTTTTTCAAGTCGTCAATATCTTAAGGACAATGCTTTATATGCACATAGCGCAACCTGAGCTGTTTAGATTATACACAGCCAGTTAATAACTCTCTACAGGTAGATATCGATCGCACGGCTGTTTTTTTATATATTTTTATCTATACGTGATTACCAAGTATAATGTGATGTGTGGTAGTTCATCAATCGTTCTTTCTTGCAAACAATTTATTCCCTTTTGAACTCCACTGCGTGAAGGAGCAAGTGACGCTGTTGTTATGGCAGCAACAATGGAATTTTATCACCGTTGTTGTCGTTGCATTTTTTATTCTAATAACGAGCGAACGAGCATTAAACTAAAGTACAAAGTTGACAACTTGACATTGAAACTGTCAATTGTATCAAGTCAGCCCAAGCCAGAGGCAGCACAGCCAAGCTGCAAGAGCAGCACACCCTTTTTTGTCATTATCCTACAATTATCATTATTATTAATAATAATAACATCTCTGTTGTTAAACTCTTCATGCCACACAGGCCACGTCACTTTTATGTACGTCCAAACGGACACACCACACACATAAAAGATGCGTAATCGAGATTACCAGTACTCTCAAAACATTATATTAGTTATTACGGTAAGTGTTGTATCAGCAGCTCAGCGCAGGAGGACAGTGTATATGTATTTTTAGCTATTTAAGTCACGTACACGTACGCACGGTATTTCGAGTTTTACGAAAGATGTGTAGCCACGAAAATGATTCTGAGAAGCCATCGAGATAGAGAGAGACAGAGAGATCCAGTTATGTTTTGTTGATTTTAAAGCCATGTATTAGCAACCATTCATACTGTTTGATATCATTGTTAAGTAGGCAAATGTGCATATAGGCACTAGCTACTAGTAGTGTAGGAATTGTGCGTGGTAATAGGTACGAAACGGCAGTACTGCAAAACAGCAAGTTGCACTTTTTATCGAAAGTAAAAGTAATTTGCTTGTTATTATTACACACAGACACTACACACATTACGTACGTGTGTGAATATGCATATGTGACTAAGGTTCTGTGTTGTGGCTGGCTGCCTGCAAGTACAAAAATACCTTGTTTGAATAGAGTTAAGTTAGGTAGTTAATGTGCACATGCCGGGGCTGGTGGTTGCATTTGATGATGATGATGACAATATCTACAAATATCTACATAGTAGGTACTGCTGAACTTACACGGCAACGGCACGGTAATGTGTTTACAGAGACGAGCACGGGGTATGTCGAGGCAAATGTTTATAAAGCGTGTAAATTAGATGCTTGCTGAAAGCTGAGTTCTTCTTTTATGCAGCCATTAATGAAGTATGCAATATATACTCACCACTACCACCATCATCATCAGTAGCACAGCAACCAACATACGAGAAGTTTGTGTGTAGGTATGTATATATACACACGTATATGCATACATTGTAGCAACGTTTCGTTCAACAAACAACAACGGTATCACTGTAAAATAGGTACGCTATCTATCTTTTTGACTGAATTGAAGGTCGTTTCACTTCCTTTTTCATGGTCACTTACTCACCTACTACAAAAATACGAGTGAAGCGCAAAATCATCATTTTTAATCGTAGAAAGAGTACGTCCGTAGCGTAAATACAAGCATATGCGTAAATGTACAGTTACAATTAATAAAGAACGATTTCGATTTCAGCCAAGTTGTTTTGAATTTTGAAAAAAATGAACCCCACTTTCGACGTTTATCTTGAGGTCCTCCTTTAAAGAGGTATTGTAAAAATATTTTAAAGTTTTTTTGCATTCCTCTTTCACAGTTGGGCTGGTATTAGTCACAACTGCAATGGAAAACAAAAGACAAATATCATTGTTTCATCAAAAAACGATTCCGGTCGGACATAAAATGGAACGTAATGATGATACTGCTAAGAAGTGAGGAGAAGTAAAGTTTGCGGTAAAGTTAAAGGTAGGAAACTACCATTAATCACGTTGAAATGTATACGGTGTAAATGAGCAGTAGTGTAATAATAACATGTATTTATGCTGACGTGTAGAAGCATGCTATTATCTGCAGCAGAATTCAGAACTGCAACACGACCGTCGGGCGCACGGTGGTGATCAAAGCAAAATGAGGTAAAAAAATGAGTAGTTGTTTTGATTGAATGTAAAATGGAACTAGGAAGTACATCGGTGACGTGCATAACA
Organism: Callyntrura sp. NNG-2020; assembly: GCA_027744055.1. NCBI lineage: Eukaryota > Metazoa > Arthropoda > Collembola > Entomobryomorpha > Paronellidae > Callyntrura > Callyntrura sp. NNG-2020. The sequence continues at coordinate 67,677 of JAHZNE010003265.1, forward strand.
AACAAGCAGTAGTAGTAGTGGGATTCGTGTATTCTTCTACGTAAAACTGTGCAGACAACTAGTTTATGAGCAGCAAGTTGTTGTTGACAGAATTCTCTAACACTATTTTAATAATGCTATTATCTATTTACCAGAAGTGCTAAAATATCAAACTGCACAAGCAAAAGCAATATTAATATTTCTTAGTTTTCATAAAGTACAAACAACTAGCTGCTTTTGACGGGTTGGCCTGTACTTATGACAGGGACATCATTACTTCTCTACTGTTGATGATAATAGTCGTGATGGAATTTGTATAAAAATGCTTCTTTATTGACTTCCCTTTTGAACCTGGACACTGTACTTATTTACAACCTCGCACTCAGCATGAAACAGAGTTGTGGCACTACTTGCTACATTTGAGTCATAATAGTAAAAAAAAAATAATAGTAGTAGTAAAGATGTACACTATTTTTACATAGAAATGTATCTTTTGCCTCTGCGAGAACTAATAGTTTTGTCAGCAGCGATAGGAACATGGTTTTGCTTTGCCTATTACGGTGTGGTGACGTATCCGTGCGTGCGGTGCGTATACATGTTTATGATGACGTTTGGCATGGTTGCAAAAATGAGGATTTGAAAGAGAAAAAAATATATGAGTATTCTCTAAAATCTGAATCATCTCTCCTAAGACTTTTGTCATTAGAGTCGGCTTATGGGAATGAAGACTGAAGATGTAGAAAGCTACGAGTTTTACGAATGGTGAAGACATGCTACCTCTCTTGCAAAATACAATCTGGCAAGACTCCGTCTGCACGATTTAGATTGAACTGGTGATTGAAGTATGTAGTGGAGAACTACGTGCGGATTATGTACGAAATGGGTATGGATGGATAGATGAATATAAAATGGAATCACCTTGAAAAACAACGTCTCTCCAAGGTCCATATTCTCCATTCCTTTCCACCACCATCTATTCATCCATCCATACAAATGCAATCATTATCCATGCTTGATAATGAGAAGAAGGGACTATTATGCTGTGCGTTAGCACAGTTAAAGATGCAAGCGTACGGAGAATTTGCAAGAAATTGGAGTAGCTCTTAAATATTGCAAAGGATATCCAATGTGTAACAAGGATGTTGGCTGATAGATAATGTAATGATGATAGTTGTGGCGTGGTACTAAATGGTTAATAGAAAATGGTGATAAATGATTTTTTGAGAGAGTGACATGGTCATCCGTCTTTTTCTGGAATATATTTTAATAAAATTATTATTATTAGTATTTTCCAAGATTCATTTAGTTTAAACATTTTCAATGTGTACGGTGTGCTTAATTTAAGAGTTGTGAACATCATATAATTAGGCATATTTATGTATGTGCAAGATACTTGAAACAAGGAAACGCAGTATATTTATATCTGCTACTTAAACCTATCAACTTTGACAGCTGCCGAATAATATGCAATGCGGGAAGTCAGCCACGAGTTGTACCTCCCCCACCCTTGCACGGCTTATTTTTTTTATGTATAAACGCCACACTGCAAATTTTTATATTGATCCACAAATAGTAGTGTGTGCTCATCATTTTGTAGCCATGGCTTATAATATAAAAAAATGTGCACGAGTACTCGTAAGAAACACTTAAATAAAAATTTGTCGGGTTTATATTCAATGACAGTTTAAAAAGTTCACCTTGCAACCAGAATCATGAAAGATGTGCAAAACCATACACTTTTTAACATTGAAAAAAGACAACTTTTTCAGATTAGAGAATGAGGCTGCGTAAACCGAAATTTTCAAATCGTAAAGTTACAAAAAACAGACAAAACTGAAAGCATGAAACCGTTTTGTTGATATTAAATTTTGTGTAAATAGTGTTGGGCTAAATGAAACGTTTCGACTCTAACGGCGTATATGCACTCGTTATTTTTCATCTCTCTAAAATACCCATCATCCTCAAATACCTCGCACAATAAAAGAGAAGACGCGAAGGGTGTGTATGTGTCCATTCATGAGTAAGCAAGCATGCAAGCGTTTCCCTTTAAATGCATTTAATTTAAACAGGAATCGATTTTTATGGGGCATGGTTTTTATTTTAAAAACAAAAAGCAATCATTTTAAGATCCCTTTCCAACCTGATGATTACTGTGATGTTGAGGCCAAGCCCATGCCCAAAACCCAAAAAGTTGACGCTTGCTATATACTTAAGAGACCGCTACAAAAGAGGGAGAGTGGATAAGGTCCATCATCGCACATCAACATGTATTACGATTTTTTCGTGTACTACCTCCTATAATTAAAATAGGTGGCTCATAACCCAATAAAAATGGAAAATTGACAAGGAACTGAATTTAATGAAAAACAAAATCGTGGACGTGCATAGTATGGCTAATGCAAAATATGCTATCCATTTGCTCAACCCGTTAAAAATTTCAACTTGAATACACGGCGACTCACTGTCAGACCTGTAACGCTCTTTCTTTAAAAGAAAAGTATTACTACTACTAATCATAATAGCAAGCAGCGTGTGGTAGCATTTAATATTGATTGAACAGTAAATAGAAAAAAAATCATACAATTCATTCATCCATCCTTCCATAATCGAGCTGCTTGCAATACCGCAAAAATCCCAATCATTATAACAAGCTGAAACAACAGTAACTAACAATAAGAGCAGCATCAGCAGAGCAGCATCGTCAAAACGACTAGGCAGCAACGAACGGCTTTACTCAAATTCAAGGTAACTCGCCATGGCGGAAGGTCATTGAAGCAACCTTCCTTGAAGAAGGCAGAAGAAGAGGAGAGGCAATCACTATTAGTCACTTGTTGATACGTTATCTGCTGACTTGACTCTCTCATTCCCTTTTTCCCACTGACTGATAAATATGATATCATCGTCGTCATCGCCAACAACATACTGTCTTCAGCACTTTGCTTAAAGTACTGAAGTATGCTTGTCTTGTGTTACACGATGGCATGCGTTTTTTCTCTTACTGGCTCGCTCTCTGTCTTAGTAATTTTACCTACTGCCTTACAGCATCACTTATTTACTTTACTGGCAAAACCACATGTTTTTATTTTTGTTGTTGTTTGCTGTGTTAATTTTCCCGTAATTTTGGCCTTTCCACTATGTTTACATACTGTAGTGTCACTATGATTCTGTTTATTTTTGCACGTAATCTCCGGGACATTTTTTCACCTTTAACAAACCGTATTGTTCTTTATAAAAAAAACCTTCGTTGGCTGCGTACATTATGAGACTGCAAAGAATTCACAGTGCGATGCCAGTCTTTTCTTCCAACTCTAACGCTAAAAAAGTATTATCATAATCCGTAAAATAACACCTATGCTGAATATATTTTCACGAAGCGTGTTCTGTTGTATGCAGCGGCAAACGTGCTGTAATGAATGAGGACAACATAATAGCGATGATGATATTTTTACGAAGGATTAATGATACTCACATTTTACTTCCTTATTTATGCAGGTATAAATATTGGGATTGCTATATAATATTTCATGTACATATATATATGTATACATTACTGTATTTTACATCATACATCACACATGACTCCAGCCTCAGTGCATAGGCTCGCGAAAAAACAATTTTTGTGGTGCCGGCGTTTTGTTAGAGTTTAGCGGTAAGGTAATAATTGGTAACGTGGTACATATGCTAGTAGTAATAAACCTCGAGATGAGGCGAAACTGTAAAACGTCAACCAGTTGCAGTTAAAGTTGTAACTACTTTTATTGCTAGCATTCAGTATACATATCCAAATAGCTAGACCGGTTGACAATTCAGAAATGTTGTAAACAATGAATGTGCAAAATATGCCATGCAAATCTATATTTTTTATGTTTGCATTAGTTTGCCAGAATCTACGTATATCAATTCTATTCATCCCCGGGCAACTGCCATTTCATCTGAGTCGAAGAGACCTGAACAACGAAAGAAAATATACGGTATAATGTTTAGGTATTGCTAATAATTTTAATGTGTGCCAAAATCGCTAGGAGGATGCCGCTGCGACGATTAATGAGGCAACAAAGATTTTTATTAGTTATTTTGTACAGTCACATTGTTTCATGATTGTTACCATGTTCATGACATTTGGTTGTGACAATGGTTCGGAGTAGAGGTCAGCAATAACAAGTGTGATGTTGTCGTAAAATATACTTGGTATACAGTACAGATCAATGTAATGTAATTCAATGAAATGAAAACCCTTCTCCGCAGTTTCACTGCTGCTGTTTGGCCAAGTACAGGGACTCTGACGATGTAAGGAAGATAAAACAAATATTATTGAAGAGGTAACCCTAAGGAATACTTGGGCCTCTTTGTATTGTGATAGTCAATATTAGGTTATCTACCCTACCATAGTACATTTAACCGGCCGTGTTTACACCTATCAATAGGCAATGTTCTACAATAATACTAAATATGTAATACTATGCAAAGTAGACAGTGTATGGTACCCTAATATTGTTACCACAGCCACGCAAAAAAGTAGAGGCTACTTATTTGTAAAAAAAAAACATTATTATACTGCGGCGTGTTCTCAGACAAGGGAAGGTCAACCGGTCAAGCGCCGTCGTAATAAAGGGAAGCTTGGGCAAGAAAATTGGGAAATGGATTGATTGCTCACCGGCTATTGGTAATAGTGATGGCACCATGGCACACAGTGGACGTGGAGGTGAGAAGAAATAGGGAAGGGAGGCAAGTTCATCATCATAATTGTTAGTGCTGACTACTTTGAGCAAAGTGTTTATTTTCATTATGCACCAAAATGGCAAAAATGGAAGCATCATAAAGCACAAATGACCCGTTCGTGATAACATTACCGCGCCGTGGTAGTAATAATAACAATACAGGTTTGTTAAAGTTCAATCTAACCATTGTTTGTAAATGCGTTGTACAGCGTGCGACAAATATAACAATTTTACCAATGAAGAGAAACGCTCACAATGGCATGGAAGAGGAATGGAAGTGTTGGGCTTTAAATGAAATCAAGGGTTCAAGTTAACATCGTAAATAATAGAGAAGATTTTTTTAAATAGTAGAGATAACAATGGATATGTATATTTCTCTGTTATTTTATTTTTACGCTTTGTTATTTATATTGTTCATTATTTCTGATGGATAGTAAAAGTTAAGGTCGAGCGTAGACGGTGACGTTATGATTGTTTATTTTCTATCCTGTAATAGTGTATTAGCAGGAGTTCGCTCCTTCTATCTGTTCATATATAGTCTTGCCCACCACCTCCCATCCCGGTAATGTTTCTACATGACTAAGACTTTTGCGAGCAGACGGCAATTATAGGTACTATAATAATTATTACAGGTGGTAAATTAACATGCCCACCTGTTTGTGCGTGTGTGTATATGCTTTATTATAATACACTTGTTAAAGAGCTGACAGCTTTTCCCCTCATCTTCTTCATGTACTATACCAGTTTGACCTCAACCTTGCATTGCTAACTCACTCTTAGCTTGTCAGGACAGACATCCTAAGGTGAAGGATTCCACTATTTAAGGGAATTTCCCTTGAAACTAATGTAATTAGATGGGTATTGTTCCTCTAGGTGAACTTGATCAGTCAGTACTTAATCCTAGTGGAATAGTTCATTAATTACAGCGTGCATTCCGAGTATTTCTGTTCTACTAATATTATCATCACTGTCTCCTTAAACTGCGTAGGCATTATTGACAGCCGTTAAAAGGAAAGGCATATCACTAATGAACAAAACATGTCCAAAAATGTTTGTACACCTACCCATCTTTGCAATTTAAATGAGGCATGATAAAAAAAACAGTGATGTAAGTAAGTATTTAACGTACCGTAAACATTTGAGATGACGGTTCTCAGGGATAAATAAAATGGTTGGTTCCTTTCAAATTGCATAACACTTTACGTGACATTACAATTATTGTCATCCTCATCCTCCCACTTCTCCTCCTCATCATCATCAGCGCCGTCGTCAAAACTGTCGTAAATAACTTTAGCGCCAATTTAAAGCTCATCTTTTTGTCATTCTCAAGTACCACTTTGTCTTTCCAAGCCTTTTGTTCTTTGACTACCTCGACGAAAACAACAACGAGCGGAGCTATCAACATAAGAGGAGAACGAACTTAAATAGCTGCATTATTATTTTTAAAATGGCAGTAAAACATTCCCTATACAATTTTGTCCCTTCTTTTCATCCACATCATCACTTTTAAAGTATCCTTGTCCTCATCCTTCCTCATCTTTTTCCCTTGTGTACAGACATCCATATAACGCGGTATACACTTTTTTTTACAACGGCGGCGGCGGTTGTTGTTGTTGTTGTTTTGATGTATACTTATACCGTAATAATGATAAAGTAACATTAACAACAACGGCAACAGCAGTCAAGCCAAAACTTTCACATTTTTCCCGATATCCCTTTCATCATTATTACCAAAGGGATAATATAATCATGTTCATCGTCATCATCATCATCACATCACATGATGATGTATGTAGTAATGTAGTGTCATGCTTAGATCAAGCATTGCATGAGATGATTATGGGGATGATGATGTTGTGATCAAATGAATGGTGACTGTTAGGGAAGTTGCGCTAGTATTCCTACTGGTAGTAATGGCAGTACAGGTAATCGTTTCACTGGCTGCTTCCTCTCAACATCGAAGTAGTCATCATCAGTCCTACTCACCACCACCTGAAGAATAGCAGGAACAACAACCTTAAAATGCTATGCGCGCTTACAATGCATGTGTGCCAATTAGTATCAGAAAAATTGAAGAACATTTAAATTATCAACTCTTTTGCTGAACTGGTGACTACTTGCTTATTCCAGTGCAGGGCAGGTTGATAGTTACATAAAGGATGATGATGATAATAATAATAATAAAATAGCAGTAGCCCGTTTAGTGTTTGTTGTTGTTGTTGATGTTGATGTGGTGGTATGGTCGGATGTTTTCACTTTCATTTTTTTATCCTTTTTACTAAACTGTAGTCTTGAAGCCGTTGCTTTTTTCTCAAAACGCAAACAAATAGTAAAGAAACTGATGAATGCACAGTGACAGAAAATAATGTGGCACTACTAATAGTTTACTTAAAGAATATAGTGGATTCAGACAAATAAATATACCTGACTATTGGACAAATGAGAAGGACTCGTTGTTCGTGTAGAAGGCCTCCTTTATTCTTTGTTTTCGACAGAACGAAATACAAAGTGTTTTAGGCTTTTTTTATCTCTCTCCGTTTCAATTCAACACTCACCAGCATTTAAAATACTTGAAAAGTGACTTGTGTCATTCAAATTTAAAAAAAATGTTCTTGTTTGATGATGTAGTATGTTTTGACTTGACACGATGATGATGTTGGCTAAATACAATTCAAAATAAAAATAATGAAGTAAATAAAAATGTATTCTAAAAGTGGTAAAAATAGAGCCTAGCAAGTACAATGACATATTCAATACTAGGAAAGAATGAACGCCTTGTTCTACCAAACGCGTTGTTATGTAAGTGTAAAATAGAAATACTATCTACATCTGCACACACACACACACAAGCGTTAGGTATATATGCCCATACGAAAATGCCTCATCATCATTTTCTGCGAACGGGGCAATTTATACAACAGACACGCACCCGGCTGTTGTACATTTTAAAATCAAGTAAGCACTTTCTGAAAAAACGCAGCTTATTGACAGTTTACAGTAAAAATTAAAAACTTTTAAAGTTTATGTCTTATTTTTCCCATTCTTTAAAAAAGAAACCCATTTGTTACACTGGCTGAGTACACTGGTTTTGTAATGGCAGTAGTGCGACAGTACATGGCCGGCCACACAGGAAGTGAACGTACTTGTTTGTACTTTGTAGATGTTTTGTTTTCTGTGTGAACAGAAAGAAAGGGATTGTGGGGATGACGGTTGGGGAAGGTATCAAATAAACGAACCACATTTTTCTCAGTCAATCAGTCAGAATTTACCAGTAAATAGCAACACAAACAGCTATTACATTATTCCTGCTGTTACTTACCTACCAACCATACCAATCAACCACCACCACTACACCTCACACTACTACTTCCCGTTTTGAATATTGTAGTGCTATTATCATCATCATCCCCATAAGTTTTTGTCTTGTCACCCTACTATGCATATCAGTCACACACCACAGCTAGTTAAATGCTTTTGTATCTTACATATCATTAAACATGCAAATCAATTACTTTTTTTCATTTTCATCGTCATTATCACTTAAATGCATTTGGGCAGTTAGCATCCCAAAACCAATCCCAATTATTCTGCTCTTAAGGAAAGAATCCGGTGTGTATTTTTGTGGGCGATGATGACTTGATGACCAGTTAATTTATGCATGGCACACACAGTGCGGTATATTGCACGAAAACAAAGTGTCGAACGTGTAAAATTGTTTATATCGAAAGTGAACAATAATAATGAGTAAGATGGGTTCACCATCACGTCCATTCTTGCCATTATTACCCAGTCTTAAAAATGACTGCACTACAGGTAAATTAAACGAGACTGGCGCATAGCTGCGACTTGAGACTTGCTCTGGTAGATTGATTGGAGTTGTAAAAGGCATTTTTTTTGCAAAATAAATGCATGCATTAAGAAAAAGAAGATTGACATGTATCCAAGTGTCTCTATAGTATTGTACTGGTTGTTGCACACGTGTATTAGATGTTGGTAACAGTAGTCCTGCTACTATTCATACAAACAAGTCATTTACCCTGCTGCCTTTTATGCATTGTTACATAACATATTTACAACAAGTGAATCACTTCCCCTTTCTTTCGCCCTATCCTATCCCCAAAGAGGATAGCGATGGTAGTCGAGAGTTTGAGATTCTCTTATCATCATCGCCATGATCAGCATTTATGTTGATCCGTCAGAGTCAGTCAGGTTCACGCAAGGGTTAAAAACAGAAGAAAACTAGTCTAATGGTAGAAGAGAGTCTCAACGGCTGTTGCACACTGTGCCTCTCTGCCTCTCAAAAACACGCATGCTTGTACGTAGAAACAGTAATTGTGGATCACCATCGCCACCATCATCTCCTTCTGCCTCTTTGATTCTATCATCTGATGTGAAGGATCATCACACCAAACATCGTCATCATCTTTACATCGTATAAGACTGCTGCTGCGAAAAGCAAAGATATTACAAGTGCAAACTCTCACTCACTCACCACTACTTACGATTACTCGACTTCCACCCCAATAATAGCAATCTGAGCTAGTTATCTTTCCAAACGAAGTTAGTCTTTAAAAAATAAAAACATTATTTCTGCCCCGACTGCCGACTGACTACTTGAAGTTGGTTTGGTAGTATCAAGTAGATGTAATACGAATCAACGACCATTGTTGTTATTATGGGCATTATGTATTTATAGAACGACTGCACATTGCCAAACTGGTAAAGATAGGCATAAGGGAGAAAAACTTGAATTTAAAATCCCTCACGTAAGATAAGTAACATGTAGAGAGATAGATACACACGTATAATAATATATTAAAACTACATAACAATAATAAATACACATACTTCACTGTGTAATACGTAGTTATAAACGGTGACGACGATGCAGGTATGCAAAATTTTTTGGTAATGCAAAAATGTTCGTTATATGCGTAAGCGTAACTACGTTTTTACAAAAAAAACAGTGATACAACTTTAAAAGGAAACTTTACAACAGAAAGACATATAGAACCCACTCCTTTTCTTTTTTTAAATACCCTTACCTTTTGTAATAGCTGGTTTATTTAAATAATTCACAGCTACATACATAAACTGCTGTTGTCTGTTGCATTCCCCAAAAACAACCAGCCGAGCTACAAAAAATTACTACAACCACAACTTTTTTTTCTCATTCTGCATTCGATTTTCTGTTGACTACTTGAATAAGGAATGTTATACATAATATATGATTGTATAAAACGGAATAATTAAGATTACCTTATGTATACAGACGGGGTGTATCAAACATTACTACTACTACTACTACGTAGCAGTGTATGACGACAAAAACAAGACAAATTTACCAGCATCATTTCATTTCACCATCATTATGGAACCAGCATTAATTTAGGAGGTAAAAGAGTTATTATAAGCAGCACTAAACTATTCATATGAATTGTCTAGGCTGTAGTCTGCCTGCAGCAGCAGTCATGATGGTTATGTTATGAAGCCTAATGTCTTCGTATTTTCTCATTTTTTGGATCCACTTACGCTTTTACAATCACAATTTTTTGAGTCGTTGCTGATGAGGCGACGCTTATTAGGAGGACGAGATTCAAAGCAACGGAATTGGCAAAAGTCATGCTCCTACGAGAAGAGAGCGAGAATGAGAAAGAAAAAAAACGACAGAGAATAAAGAAAGAAGGTGAAAAAGAAAACATTCTCTTTTTTTACTCGAGCTGTTGTTTTTGCTGTTGCTGATGATGTTATACTTGTTCAGGATTTTCTTACAGAAAGAGAGAGAGAGAGAGAAAAAAAACTTAGATTCAACAGGCACTTCAGCAACATACTTTCCTATTACCAGAGAGTGGTTACCACGGTAACAGCAGCAGGCGGTTACTTACCTACTACGACACAGACATAAGCAAAATGGTTTTATCAGTCAACAGAAAAAGGAAAACCAGGCAGTGTGCCAAAGTGCCAAAAATCTTACCATTAGGATAAAGCTACTACTGCTGCCTGCACTCTTCAACAACAACTACCCAACAGGCATTTTACCATGCAATTCGGAAATTCTGCGTACAAAGATTTTTTTACCAGCTTGTTGAAATGAAGCGGCACAAAAACAGTACAAGGAAAGGAAAATTAAGAGACAGGTACATACATAGTGAGTTACCTAAAGAGATGAATTGATGGAAGTGTGTAAAAAGGGAACGATTCACTTTCCATTGGCTCTGTTCTCTGTGACTGTATGATGATGATGACGATGATGAGACTCAATATTGGTTCCATTATTGATACGCTAGAGCTGCGTGAGAGAGTCTCAATAGTACTGACTCATTCATAATACCGAAAGTGTCCTGATGACTTCTTTCTTCTGTTGGATCTGTTTATTATATAAAATCAAGAATGCCCTTTTTCTCCTATTACCAGAGCAAGCAGTCATAGAATAGATGTTTCAATGTGCAAACAGGTATGTTGTAATAATGAACTGCTTGAGTACACCTGCAAGTCACTGTACTGCCTCACCAAACATCATATATAAAGTAGTGTAGGTATTATTAGTACTACATTTTGTAATTGTTCTTTACAGAGGAAAGGCACATTTAAAATTTTTTGTACGCAATTAGGTAGACATTTAGAGGAAACAACGAATTGGTATTATGATGACGATCATGACGTGTACGCAGGGTACTACTACTGACTACAACTACTACTAACGAATATATAATGGCAATCTTTTTTTCTACGATTGAGTAAACAGAGGCCAAAAAGTGTGCACGATTTACCTGCTCTTTTTATTATTGTAGCCCAGCAACATTCGCAGAAAGGACCTCTAGCCTTTTTTGAAATCAATGTGTGAACGGATTGTTATTAGGTGTTATTATTACGACTATTATACCCAGACTTATTGTAAAATTCAGCGTTCATTATCATGATTATTTCGAGTTTTTATACATATTTTGGCATGGCGTATAAAAAGGCAAAGGATCTCTCTTTTTCGAACAAAGTCGCTAAACCCTTCATAATATACATACTGGCTTTTCAACTTTACTCAATGCGATGTAATATTGCTGCTTAGAAAAAGGAAGGATACAAATTCTACTGCTGTTGGTGATGATGATGATGATAAAAAGGAAGGTAGTCGTAGTGGCGCAGTGGTAGTACCTGCGTACAAAATTTTAAATTACTGTCTATACTACTACCTGTAGAGCTAAGGATGCACTCCACCGTCAACAACCACCATCGTCATCATCATCAGCAGCAGCAGCAACAGCCTCAAAGCCAACCAAGCAACCAGCCAAGCAAGTTAAACTTTTTGCATGCATTTCATTACAACGATATAGTTAAAGAGTGGCAATAATACGTATAATGGCAATATAATACTAATACTACTACAACCACTACTACTTATCTGTCTATCTGTGTATTCATATATTTACTCACTTCGCTCACACAACAGACATCAGCACCACCGCCACCACTTCTGGGGTCAATGAAACTAAAAGTCTCTATTTTTTGTTTAAAAGGCCCTTTTATATAATTTTACAAAGGGCCCTTACAACATTAAAGTGTGCCTATCAGCTCCATCAACATAACATTGTATTGCAGGGGGGAAACATTAATTGCAGTAATAAATAAGCGCGTTTGGTCAGTTTACGAAAATGCTCTGATTGGGGAAAGTACGTTTTACAAAATTCGATAAATCGCCTGTAAGAATTATTATGAGTGGGGAGTACAATGGGGCTTACTTCCTAAACAAATAGTTACCAACTTTATTCCATTTATCACAATAAAGTAAAAAAATGAGAGGCTGATATAACGATTTCTTTCGTAATGTTTTCCTTTTGTGGCACGATTAAGTGCAAAAACAATTAGATTGCAGGTACAAATACCTCGTTTTTGTCTTGGCCAGGGCTTATGATGTTATCTATTTGGATGCAAAGAACATCCCCGTGATTTTCATTTCATTTGCCAAAATTACGTTCCAGGAAGTCTAGATATATGCCTGTATAACAAGCTTGAGCTTGCAGCTTTGTGGTAGCATTAAGCAATGGTTTCTATTGAAAGTACAAACAAAATGCTGGTGTTGTTGGTTAGTACTCAAGTTAACAAAAAGTGAGCATAAGCCTGTTGAGTCATCAAGAGTATGAGTGAGAACATCCCAAACAAAAACGGCCGCATATACGGTTTTATGACATTACTAAAAGAATGGTTTATCACACGAGGAAGCTTCCTGTCGATAGAATTATGATCAATAATAATAAAACGAGGAAGAGCAGGATTCATGTTCATGCTTCGTTGCATTTAAATCCTCTTTCGCGGGTCACAAAACCTTATAAGGAAGTATGTTGCAAAATAATGAAACATTTCATAATGCAGATCAAAATCACAGCTGGAGAAATAACTGCTTCTTAGGGTGTCGCTCGCTGCAGAAGGAGAGAAATGGCAATCCGTTTCAGGGTAAAATTAGTCAATTAAAGTGGTGCCTATTGACATACAAAATTAATTCTACAATTTTCAAACGCAGCACATCACAGTGAATTTAATACAATACTTCTCTTGTGAACCGACATATTCGCATCTCTTCCAGCCATCGCATCAGTAGTAACATCCCTGGCTATAATGTAACTGAATTTTCCAAAGAATCAGTTTAATATACACAGTTAACTAATATGAAAGTAGGTGCTGGTTTATTTTGCTGTGTCACAGTGTCACTTTGATGGCTATTGTCTTATTCATTCTTTGTATTCTGTGGCCTTGTTATTCGTATTTGCGAATATAATTTATACGACCATTTTAAGTATGGAAATGTATTTTACTGTGTATATTTCACCATTGTTTATGTTTTGTCGCTGTTTTAAAATAGCACTCATGAATACTGATCATCATCATCATCATCATCATCATTGTCTCCTTTGTTGTTTGATACTTGATACTGTCACTATTGTATATAGAATTTTCATCATTCGCGTGTATATATATAGGGTCGAATCTGTATACTACATAAGGACAGCATATTGTTCATTCAATGTGCAGCACGCGCACCCAACAAATCAGCAATCTTCATTGCTATCACATCACAACAATATAATCAAATTCAAACCCCTGTGCGCTGGAGACGTGTATATTTCAATGATTCACACGTGTTTCAAATGTCCTTCTTTCCTGCCGTAGACAAAAACGTAGACAGAAGATACCTGAAAGATTATATAGAAGTAACCGCCTGTGAATATACCGCCCCAATTTAAGCCTTTAAATTG
>JAHZNE010003266.1:0-19054 GCA_027744055.1 Callyntrura sp. NNG-2020
GTTAGGTAGTGGGTTAGGTAGTATGAAAATCCCTGTGCCTTAATTCAACCGGAAGAGACTTGACTTGGTGTTGAATAAGTATTTACCTGCTTACCTTGCCAAGTTTTCGAAAATCTGCTGATTAAATTGATTCGCAATAAGATATGTGGCTGTTACGTACGACATTTGCACCGCTGCCTCTAAACACAATTAAAGTCATTCACTGGTCTGTGCACGGGTATTTATACTAAAATGCCCCTTTTGTGAGTTGTTCGTTGAAACGTTTAAAATTAAATATTTAGGAAGAGGGTACAATATTGAAAATTAAATTAATTTACCTATATATAATGTATGATGGCACTACAGCACCATCTGCATCTGCAACGTCGTGAATCTTTGTCTCATTTACTGCATTTCCCTTCGTAATAGGTGATTGTTAGAATTATGAAGCGCACTTTGTATTGTACATAGACAAATGCAAACAAATTGGGTTGCAGTTTGACGTTGATGTTGGAAAACTGAAACGTTAAATACAAAGGTGGCGTACAATGCAGTCTTATTTGCATTTTTATCGGAAAATCGAAAATCTGGGCACGGATGTAACAAATGTGGACACGTATATTAAATTTTTATTTTATGAAAAGTTTTATGAATTTGTTTAGGTGCAACTTATAAATATAAATAAACGTTTGACAACATTTTGCTTTGTTTTTGTTCATCATAATGAGTTTCGATTCACAGGCTTATGTAACAATCAATTTTCTATTTTAATTTTCTTCTAAGCAATCCCTTGTATATAGCGATTTAAGTTGCAACTGTCGTCATTAATTAAGTTAACTATTAATTAAGGGACTATTAATAATGTTAATATGTTCATTCATAATCACTTGTTATTGCCATATATAGTAATTTTCTAACGTTTAACAATAACAACAAAATAACATGCTACATGTTAAGGAAACCCCCCTTTTTCTATCTCTCCTGCATGTGGACAAGTTAGCATCATCTAAATTTTAAACGGCGTCAAGCATTGTTCAGAACCAGGATGCCAATATATTTTGAATGCATGAATTTGTTTTAAAATGCGTAATGAGTTTGAATTCGTAGTTTACATTATCGTCATAATAATAGATTATTGCATCATAACGAAACTACACACTTCATATTTACACCCTACAACTTTCCCCCATTTCTCTGTAAACATTTTTCGTCCCCAGTTTCAGCCAAGTTCAATGTAATCCTTTGAACGAGTTAAATTTTATATTTGTCTCTTCTTCAACCTTTATTTCTCCACATTTTCTTGTTTTCTTTGTTTAATCGACTGATACATTATTGCATTGTTTACACAGACGACGCATATTCTCCCATCCGACCCCACTACCACTGCACACAGGACTAGTTCGTACTGTTCCGTTGTCCCACATTTTATCTGGAATGCTCCAGCTTTATTTCATCTCGCCACTTTTCTCTCCTATTTTTCTCCTCTTCATCCTCTTAAGAAAGGTCACTGTAGCCGTAATTCTCCACTTTTTTCTTCTAAATCGTTTAACCGCATAACAATAAAAAAACCACCGGCTTGCCAACCAAAGTAAAAGCCAGTGCCAGCCAGGGTAGACTTTCCTAAGTTTTACTCTGAGGTGGACTTCATAATAAAAGGATTAACTATACAGCAGTAGAAAATGTAAGAAACGAGAGAGAGAAACAAGTTAATGATCATCATCATGGTCGTCGCGATGACGACGATAAAATACCAAAGTTCAACGTGTAGTATTTATATATTTTTTTGGTAACAACCACCAAAAAGCTCATCCAAAAGCAGCTGCATTAACAATCAACCTTTTGGCTAATGCCATTATCCTATTTTACTTTCTTTTTCAGCCAGTTTTTTTCTGTGAAAATAGCAAAAGGCTGTAGCGGCATTTTTTCTTCTTTTTTTCATAACGAGAAGGGCGACAGGTTTAGTATTTTCATTCATAATGGCCATGTTGTACCTATAAATTATACACTTATTTGTTCCCCAGCAACCGTAGTAACGACAGCTAGTTACCTTAATGTAATGCCGGTCGGTGGGTGGATTATAAAAGGAAGAAAATGCCAGATTTTTTTCCCTTCGCCGGAAGCTTCTATGCTGGGGCATCATCAACATTATCGTGTGTCGTCATCGCAGGTATATTGTTGGTACATGTATCGTGTTATCTTATATGGACACACTTTCTGGCGAATGCTGCTACAACTACAATCGCTGATGTTCAGGAGGATGCGTGAAGTTCTGGTTTTTAATACGTCTTTTTTGGACTGCTACCTTTACCAGTGGGGCTACTGTTGTTGCTATTTTGAAGAAAGAGAGCAAAGTACGCTTTATATTTTCTCCCTAATAAAATATTCTCTTTGACCTACTACCACGGCTACCTGTGCATACGGGATGTCAGGAAGTTTTACTTTGTATCAGAGAGGCTGCATGTGCCTTTTGAAGGTACGTTGTCGTTAGGTATCCCAAAGTTTATTACCTTCTCTCTCCCATGTGCCTTTTTGTTCCCTGTAAAAAAAATCAAAGTCAAATGTCTTATAATGGAAAAAGTACTTTTAAATCTATTTAGGTACACGGTTCAGGCTTGACTCTTACAAATGCGGTTACAGACAGGAAGGTAAAAAATGACAGGGCGGACTTTAAACTTCCGGTTGAATCCTCATAAAAAATGCATAGAATTGAATCACATGAAAAGAGTCCTTTTTCTCTCTTTGGTAAAAAGTTGCAGTGGGAAATGGGAAAAAGCTTGATTTTCTAAATGATTTAATAGCCGCTGCCCCTCCTCTGTTCCTTTCCCAGTCTCTGATGTCTCTCGTGTTTTTTTTTGTTATTTGCAGAGGGACATGCGTACTTCTGCTGTCATTATGTGCTTTACATGCAACTCTATTACTATTTGTGTCTTCTATTCACGGTGGACAAGTTTAATCAAAATCAGCAGAGAAAATTGGATGAAATCCATCCATGTTTGCAAAATCCGCTCTTGTCCCAGTTTACACTTGAAGCACAGCATGTGTCTAAAATGTCCCCCACTTTGCCCGGTCACAATCAATCCAATTTTCTATTTAGAAGGTAATCCTTGTACCCTGGCAGCCGCGCAGCAACATCGCAATTCGCTTTTCCAATCTTGTTTTCTTGACGTCTTTATATTTTCTTGTTCCCTCACACAACAGCTCTCTCATCTTCTCCTTCCATTGTATTCCTCTCATGATCAATATGATCATACATGCTCTTCTCTTTATACAAGACTCGTTACTCCGGTGCTGTGTAGTAGTAGTACTACAGGTCTTGTTGCAAATGACACACACATGCTCCACACACGCCGTGTAGTACATGTTCATTAGAGAACGAAACTAAGAAAATTGACTTTCATTCTCAACTCTGCGATCACCAGTCGTGCAACACAGGATTCATCATCAATTCATTCGTTTGTTCCCTAGAATTTTCCTGAATAAAAGATCAACAGCAAGCATAAGTAACAAAATAACCAAAAAGTACATTGCCTTCATCACAAAACCTACTTTTGCGTCTCCCTCGTGGCTTGTAAGTCAAAGAAACTTACTTCAAAATACATAATGCATTAATTTGTCATATTATACGGTCGGGCTGCTAAGCTAAATGCCAGTGTACCCTGAAAGAGAAAAGAGTACAAGAGAGGGAAGGAGAGGAAGAGAGTGAAAGAAAGAGAGCCCTTCTCAATTCACAACCAATTTTATTTTCTTATCCCACAATCCTTTCCTATCACCATGCATGCCAAAAACCTCTTGCCTTTCTCCATTTCCTTTATCATCATCGTCATCATCATAATCACTGCATCGTCATCATCATCATCATCATCATCACCGCCATCATCATCGAAAAACAACACAAAACAGTACCGACAAAACGAAACGAGAGAAAACTTGTTCAGCTCAATCAACCATTTTGCCCAATTTTCCCTTTTTCTGTCTCTCTTCCCCGTCATTCACCTCCCTCCACTCTGAAACATTTTCTTGGCCGTTGTTATATTACTCTTGTTATTTTTCTCTCTCCTTTCTCTTCCTTTATTTTTTCCCGTTTCCCTGACATTATGCCACTGTTTCAAATACTGCCCACTCCTGTATACCAGTATCTAGCGAGGAGTAATAGTACCAGGAGAGAAACTTCACTATCATTACCGTCACCAATCTATACACATTCAACATTTACCAACATTTTCCCCTTTCTGAATGACTAAGTAGTAGCAGTGGCCGTAACAGCAGCAAAAAAGCAACTCAGCCTGTGTACTAAAGTGACTCCTCCATATCAATTTTTTTCCTCCAACAAACACAACAAAACACCACCTCCACCTCCACCACCACCACCACCACCGCCACTACTTTTGCTGCTACCCGGACTACTCTAGCTCCTCATATATGCATACATATATGTGCTGTGCATGTGTGAGAACAATTTCTTTTTCTTCCTCTACCATCATCACCATTCCCTCCACCACCTCCTCTTCTCAAACCGTCAGAACGTATTTCTACTGCAGTGTGTCCAATAACTAGCGTCAGTATCATTGGAGAAATCAACAGCACACAAAGCCCTGCTGCTGGTGCTGCTGCTGTTTTTGCTGGTGTGATATGGCATGTCGACATGCATGCCTGCATGCATGGTGCTGTTGCGGCTCGCACGAAAAAAACGGACACAACAAAAGACGAAGCAAACCAGCAAAAGAAAAAAGGAGGTCCACACTTGATTCCTTTTCTTGCATTTACTCCACAGTCCAGTCCAGAGTCCACAAACACACACACTCCATATAATATCCATATTATCATAAAACACCACCACCACAGCCATGTGTGTCCGTGTATGTGTGTATGCGAGAGTGCCAGAGTTTCTTTTTTTTCTCTCTCTCCCCGTGAAAAGGTATACACGGTAAAAACTTTGTAACGAAAAAAAAAATTCAACTTTTTTCCTCTTCCTCTCTCTCTGTCTCCCCTTCCCTTTCTCTCATTTTTCGCAGCGGTATACGTTCCGACGTTCTTCCCCTTTTTTCTGCTGTATTGGCCCTGGCTCTGTGCCGTGTTGTGGCTGCCGGAGTGAAGGAGTCGAGTCTCCGCTCCTCACAAAAGCACAAGTTGCTTAGTGGAATATTGCCCAAGTAAAAAGTAATGGTCTCTCTGGTGTACTTAGTACTAGAAACCAGGTGCAGCAGCCAACAACGGCTCAGTTTACTGGTTTGATTGCCACGGCGGATGGTGCTGCAACTACTACTGCTGCTCGTGTTGCTGCGCTGCTGTTGAACTGAAATAAACGGGCGTATATACACCGTCGTATGTACAACGGGGAAAAAAGACGTACGTCAACATCTTTTGTTCCACATTTTTTCGGGAGTCGTTGCCTCGTTTACCGGAGCTGATTATTCGTCATCATATTTCTGAAGGGGTGTCTGTCACTCGCCAGAAGAGAGAGAAAAATATACGGCGATACAAATACATTTTTTATGGTGCTTGTCTTCCGTCAGTAATATCATCTTTTGGAGGAGAGGTAAAAAAAAGGAAGGAAACTTTTGTCTGGTTCTGTTTTGTAAAAGAGTCTCTTGCGGCTGGTGTGATGAGGAGACTGATTAAGTTGCAGTGTTGTACTGCTGACGACAACCATAGTGACGTTGACGGTGGGTGCTGAAACAGAAAAAAAGCGCAAAACAGTGAATATTATTTTTTTGGGGAAACTGAAACCACATAAAAAACAGAGAGTAAATTGCAATTCGATATTGGTTTACATTCAACCTTCCGTGTTTCCCGAGTAACGTGGAGCACTACACACACATATCTCGGTGCACTTAGGAAAATCGTATTTTCTTCGGGGAGAAATAGCTTATTGTACCAGACAGAACAGAAAATCTGAACAGCAACATGTGTAAGCTATACAGATAAAAAAACGACGGGTGTCTGGTAGGGTTGGTCGATGAGAACTCATTATTGTGATTACACTACCGGAAGCTGTCACTCGACAACTGTCTTATTGGCCTGTCATTCATCTTTGTTTTTTTTTCCTGCCAACAAAGCAATGATCCTAAACAACACTGTCGCCTAGATTTTGCTCCTTTTATTTCTCTCTCTCTCTACAACGGAAACACCCTATCGGGAATACGGAACTAGAAAAGGTTACAGTACACATTTTTCCTATCATCTTCCTCGTGTATTATTTTTAACAGATACTTTCTCTGGTGTCATCGTCAATAATATTCCGCTTCCAAAACATTTTTGACGGTTGCCTTTTGAAGATCTCTCTCGGTT
Source organism: Callyntrura sp. NNG-2020 (assembly GCA_027744055.1). Taxonomy (NCBI): domain Eukaryota; kingdom Metazoa; phylum Arthropoda; class Collembola; order Entomobryomorpha; family Paronellidae; genus Callyntrura; species Callyntrura sp. NNG-2020. Next base: position 6,268 of record JAHZNE010003266.1, read on the forward strand.
TTTTCAAATTCTTCTCATTCTCCCCCCGGGAAAAATACATACGACTCCAGGCAAACGTGCCAGACTTTCTTCATTTTTGAAGTGCACACCTTTGTCCTTCCTGATTGGCAGGATTGTTTCCTCTTTCTGGCAAAGAAAGGAAACCAGGAAGCGGCCAAGCCTTACGGCGGAAGCCTTTATATTCTGAGAACAGCTTTTTAAAGGTTACGTCCAAAAGTGGGACATTTTTTCCTCCGGAAAAAAGGTAACACCTGTGCCTGTCGCGTCTGCAACAGCATCATCTAAACTCCCCACTCTTTCTCCCGTTCTCACCACATGCTCATCATATCAACACATTCCCTCTGAAAAAGTAAAATAAAAACGAAATATTAGAGTCACAGCGAGCGAGAATTATTACGGTACAGCTTTCCTCCCATTTGGTCAAGGTTCTTCCTACCACGACACCGTCTTGGGTCTGCCCACATCGCGGAAGATATCATCATAACCATCATCATCACCATCGTCATCATAAATATTCACGGAAAACATTATAAATTCACACGTTTTTCTCCTCTCCCGTTTTCCCCGGTGCCTGTGGACAATAACGGGACATTATATGACGTACGACAGTGGTGACTGCTCTGCTTTTTTCTGGGGTGTTTATACCTCCTCACTAATCTGATAATTCTTATTCGTGCATCGTACCTTCGCTCCATCGTCTCCTCACCACCCCGTCTCGCTCTTCTCAAAAGTCGTGTAGTCGCAGATATAACAAGAGAGAAAGAGAGTGTAGTAAAAAGTGTCGCGTCGCGTGTCGCATTATCATCACAAAAAAAGAAAAACATCCGTACGCCTAGAAGAACAACTGCACGTACATTTGTCCTTTTCGTCGTTCTTCACGAGAGCGAGAGAAGTGGGACCGAGAAACAGAAAAAAGTCATCAGTCAACGGAGAGCAGGGCAGAAAAGCGAACAAAGTAACCAGACAAAAGTACTACAACACAGCAAAAGGGGAAAGAAAAAGAGAGGAGAAACGGAGAGAGAGCTGTGAGTGAGTCAAGCTGGTGCATGGTGAGAGAACCAGCGGATGTTTCATATTATTACTGAGTACGTGTACGAGACGTTACGTTGTACGTGATCCTCGATATCCTCGGTCCTTCTCTTTTTTCCCTGTTTCTCTTTCTCGGCGTGGATTTTCTCGTTCATATTTCAGGATCCTCGGAGGAAAGACAAGGAATAAAAGAAGAACAAGTCAGCCTGGCTCGTTATTATGATGATCAGGGTGAGAACCTGAATAAAAGGAGAAAATGGGATTTTATCTGAAATAATCACATCACGACGTCTCTCTCTCTCTCTCTGTGTCTGCATATTTTTTATAATATAATGTACCATGATTATTAATAGTGGTCGCTGTCATCATTTCGGCGTATTGGAGTAGTGGAGTGTGTGTGTGTCAGTGTAATAGTGGCCGTGGAAGTGGTCCTGGAACGCTCGTTGGCATTCCATAATATTAACATCTGCCGCGCTGCTTCCCCATTATACTGTGGTGTCATCAACACGACCAGCAAACTAAAATTAATTTATTATCATCTCTCTCTCTCCCTCTCAGCAAAAGGATTTTCGCACTGGTTTCTTCTAACTAAATCGCGCTGCAGTAGCAGCAGCAGCAGCAGCCGCCGCCGCCGCACAGAAGAAAAAAAGTTTTATTTTTCGGGGAAAGATTCAAAGAAAAAGTTTAAATCCACCCCCAACTCAGCAAGAACCGAAAAGTAAGCATTCAGAGAAAAGAGAGACTTTTTCTGATTTATACAAAGCCAATCTTCCTTTCTCTTTCTCTCTCTCTCTCTCTGTCTCTTTGGAGGTTTTGGCGCTTTTCTTCTTTCCTGCTTATTAAAGTGGCGGTTTTGGTCTCCCTGGTAACGTGAATGCACAAGAGGGGACCCAGAGAAAAAACCGGAGGTTAAAATACATCTCTCTGATCATTTATGCTACTTTTACGACAAAAATACTTGGAACTACTTAAAGGGCCAGATAACTCTCCCAGAGACAAACTATCTGCAGAAAATCAGTGAAAAAAAATAATAAAAAGTTTTTTTCTTTCTGTCGTCGCCTTTCCCTCAACGCCGCTTCCGGGAAGAAACTTATCGCGAAAAAGAGTGAAACAAATAAAGTGAAAAATTCCCTTTAATTTTTCAATCTTAATGAAAGCATATCTCTCTTTCTCTCTAAATGCTCCTTCATGCACACCCTCTCGCATGACTGCCTTTGGTGCTCCCTGAGAGTGTGTGTGTACGTGCGCGCGCGTGCATTATTATTATGTGCGGTCGTTATTTGTGCCTAGAATTTCTGCGTAGCGTGTGTAATTAATTAAAGCGGGAAAGAAAATTATATATTTTTCTGCGGAAAATTGAATTTTTTCTTTGACTCTCCCAAAACAAACGACACCCGTCAGTTGCAGGGCGAGTTTCCTTTGAAGAAAAAAATCCTTAATCGCGTTTATTAATGGGCATAAAATGTAATTCTTCCCGCTGCTCTCTGTCCATGCAGTTGGTTACCAGTAACAAGAGGAAATGTCAGTAAAGTGTGGCAGTGACGGCGGAAGTGAAAGGACTACTATCACCACTCTAGCTGCTGCAGCCGCAGCACAATCAACAAATAAGGCTGCTTCATCATCATCATCATCATCATCATCCGTAGATAGTGATAGCGTCTGTCTTATTCATCTTGTTGTTGTGGGTTGTCCCAGCAGTAGCAGTGTTTGTTGTGATGTTAACAAGGTTTGTTTACTGTTAACATTGTTTACTTGCTCCCAGTTGTTCGCCGCGTTAGTGTCAATTTCCTCGTCAATATCAGCAACCTCATTATTATTAACAGCAGCAACCGTCTCATCGTCGTTGCTGTCGGTAGAAGGAGGGGGGATTGGAAATGAGTTGCAAGTTGCCCATCAGCAACAGAATTATCATCAGAGATGAGTTCGGGTAACTCCAGTGGATCCGCCAGCTTCTTCAAGGTTCGTTACATTTTGTATTTAAGTACACACCGACTGGTGGTGTCATCAGTCATTGCACACACGCCCATCATTATTATTGTTATTAATAACCCGTCCAAAACAGACGGGCAGAGGACAAGACAATAATCGGGGTAAATTAATGAAAAACAGGATATACCAAAAATTTCATGCATATTAATGAATTGATTAAAGGAATGAGTTAACCAAATGTAAACAAATGTTCGCCGGCGAGGATTTGGACATTTGTTTGGTTTAGGATGATGTCGTCGTATGGAAATGGTAACCAATGTAATTGATGATCCGACCTAGAAAAAAATATGGTTGGGTTTGTTTTGGAGAAAACAGCCGGCAACCAGTAGTAGTAGTAGTAGTAGTAGTAGCAGGCTGGACCGACAATAATATGGAAAGAGAGGAAGTTATTTAAAAAGCTGTTACCACGCAAGACTTACATTCTTTCGGACATTTGTTTTCTTTTGGTTTTCCCTACTTTTATGGGGTATTTTGTCTGCTGACTGGTTCTGTACCACGACGTAGTGGTGATATTGGGTTGATGATACGATGCCGAGTTACCAAACGAAACCAGCAAAACCACAAAAACCATAGCGTCATCAGCACGATCATCGTCATCATCGCCATACGTTATTATTATCATCATCATCGTCATCGTCGTCATATGATGGCAATCCACATTTTTCTGTGAGTGCCGATAGCTGGAAGAAATGAGTGTGTGCAAGCATGTATATTTTAAGGTTATTTTTTCTCCGATGATTACGAATTTCCGCAGCTATTATTTCCCCTTTTACCTTGAATAAAAATTGAGTACTAGTGGAACATAGAGTAGAAATGCGTAGGTATATGCCTGGTAACATTGGTAACCATAACAGAAAAGGAGAAAAAGATACTAGTCGGGGTAGTGTGCAGGAAACATGCCAAAAACGAGGTATTAGCATTATCACAAGGTAAATAACGGTATAAATGTCAGGATTACGACTCGACAAATTTCATCAGCGGAACAGAAAATGGATATAGACAGGATTTATACAGCCGTGTTTGATATTCAGAAATGCACCGCGACACGCCGAGGAGTTACAACAGAGTTCTACTTCAAAGAAAGAAAAATCTCTGTTTGGGGAAAAATATTGCTCTACTGGCACGTCATCGTCATAGCTTAAAAAGAAATTTTGGGGCTGTTCATGATGAGCAAGGCACCTGTTGTAGGCAATTAATTTCTTTTGTAACTTGATAAAAATTGCAAGTAATCACTCAAAAATGCAACAAACTCGAAATAGGAAACTTTTTTAAAAGTCATGCGGAATTGACGTCGTATATTATGAACACTCCCTCTTCCCATCTTAGGTGCATTACTGTAGAAGTAGACAGGAGAGCCACCACATCTCGATAAAATCATTCCTTATACGCGGTCACGGCTCACTACTCACACATGAGTGCACTGCGAGAAAATCGTAGCACGATAGAATAGAGCACCACCCTTTCTCGTTTCATCATCGTCATTAGGACCATTATCATCATCATTTTATATATTACATCATCGTCCGTCAATCGTCATCACAACGACCATTCTCGTCATCATTATCATCGGAATCACCTTCACTGATAAAAAGCGTAACAACCACCTTTCTCCCTAGTTTCCCTCACTTTCTCTCCCCATCTTTATTGTATACCACCTTGCCGACCCATCCTGCCTGTCTTCTCCATTTCCTGCTCCAATCTCTTAACCAATTCCATTTCGTCTCTTGTTTAATCTTCTCTCTCTCTCTTCCTTCTTCTTCGTCTTCTTCACTTTCACATCTCCATATCCGTCTTCCCTAATCCATCTAATATTTTTCCTTTCCTGCCCGTCTGTGTATATTAAGTTCACACTCTCACCCACACCGACTGTGTTTGTGTACTAATAAACTGTGAAGCCGGTTACCTGCCAGCTTGCCGCAAGCAGCCATGCATCCCATGAGGTTCCGTGTTTTGAGTGGAGAGCGTTAACGTACTTACTTACGTTACGTCAAGTTTCACCAGACCACGACGACACGACCATGCGAGAGGAGAAAGTTTCTTTGCTGCTGCAGCGGCCGCAAAGGTAGTATAAGAGGCAGTAGTCAGTCGGCAAGTACAAATTTCGGTCTATTGAACAACTTTGTTTGTTTGTTTGTTCGTGTCTGTCTGCTTTGTTGCTATTACTACTGTTCTTTAGACTTTTTATTATTATTATATATAGTATATCTTCTTTTTGGCGGCGGTGGTGGTGGCAGTAGCCGTAGCAGCAGCGCAGCAGCATATGCACTCTTGCATTTTATAAAGAAAGGGAAGAAGAGAATACTATTTTGTTGCGTTCGACCAAATATCCTCCTCTTCTCCCGCAAAACCGTTGTTATCATCATCATCATCGCCGGGAAAACACACAATACCTATTATTATTTTCATGTGTGTGTGTGTGTAACATTAACAATACTAGTAGTAGCACTAGTGGAGTTTCCTTGACTTAAGGCAAATGCCACTACCGGTTAAACTTTCGAGGAGTTTACACGACCAAACCGGCCGGTCGGTCCCAGTTTTTAAAGTGCAGAATTCAATTGTGGGAATTGTGGGAAAGGAAAGCTATTAAACTCCTTTGTTTTGCTCCAAATAATGAACTCCGGTCTTTCATTATCTTAACTTTTCTTTTTGGCTGTGCATTTCTTTCCTTTATTGCAATTGTATAGGAGATAATAGTGCAATTAGTCGTATTTTTCTGAATAAATAGAAACTGATTTAAATGTTTTCTTATCTGTAATATTAATTTTCATTAAATACAACTACAATTGAAGTAGATGATGCAGTAATGGGAGGAAAAATAGAAAAAGGAACTATTTTTTGGTGTTATACTGTACAAGCATAAAGCAACAACCTAAACCATTTTACAAAACAAACTACCGTAAATTGTGTCAGGATCCACCAGTGTCAACTCCTTGTCAGTATTATATTTTATTTAATACAATTCTTACTCCCGCCTGCTTTTCATTTACTGAAGGCTCCCATTTTTTCCATGTAAACCCCATCGTAACCGTAGCACTGCACTGTAAGAGTTAATGCACCCTCCACCGCGCCGTCCACCAACCAACCAACCAACAACCGTCAGTTTAAGATGAATATCTTATTAAATTTGACGTGTGCTTTGTTTTCTTTCCTCGTTCAGTGTTCCCGTTCCTTTTGACAATAGGGAACCAAATGGATGTATTCATGCACATTCAGTTGGGATTTTTGTGTGGAGGTGGACGTTGGTTCCGGCGACAAAATTTACTATTTATGAATATATATCCTCTTTTCCCCTACGCTTTGGAAGCAGTCCATCCATTTATTTTGTGCTTCCCATTTATCGCTTGGCGCTGCCACTAAACCGCTACTCCACAACCGATAAAAAAGCCATATGTGCCTACACGCACTCACGCTCCTGGCTAGGATAGAAAAAAGGAAAGAAATATATGACCAAAGTGTTTTTTTGCATAATAACCCCAAAAACAATAAAAATCGCCCTTCTCTTCGATTTTCTCACTTTTACTGGACAGTGAATAAACGGTAACGGCACCACCGGCGCCATAACACCAACAAGCCCATTTCCCTCTTTTTGCGGGAAAGGTCGGGGATTAATAAAAAATGACGTTAATAACACGAGCTTCGCTACGAAAACAAAGCATTTTTTTGCTGTTAATGATTTTAATAAACAATTTTATTACTGGCGCTGCTGCTGCTTCCCCCTGGTACAGCTCTTATCCTTACCGCTTTATTCCCCACCGGGGGGAATATCTCGCTTCATTATTTTCTCTCAAAGTCATTCATCATCAATCAGTTCGGAAGTGGAGTCTATATTTTGGCGCAAGTTGTACCCGAAAAAGAAATCTTTACAGGAGCGCGAGTGAAATAATAACCGCATAAAAACTGCCCATCCAAAACGATTACAATTAGGTAGGATGCAGTGGAGTGTGAAAACGTCATAAAGTATTACATTCATATCACTATTGCCACACCATCAAATAATGTTCAATAAATGGCCTTTTTACGACCGATTCAACTCTCTCTCTCCCTACCTAGTCTATTTATAATACCTGATCACCGTACGCGACTACTACTACTGAGAAGCCTGTGCTACCCTTCTTTTTTCTCCCCCGTGGAAACACGAAACTTTTCCTTAAGCAAATGCACTCATAATAGGGAAAAGCGGAGAAATATTGCGCGGTGAAGGCTGCCACTTAAGTAAAACGAGCACCAAACCAAAAGTCTACCTTTCTCCGGAGAGCCGGGGTTACATTTTGGAGGGCTTTTCTTTTATTCTTTTATTTCGGCCTTCTTTACTTTTCAATTTTTTTGTGTTTCTCTCACCCCCATAATCCTTTTGTTTTTTTTTTCGGAGAAAAAGTCGGCAAGTTTTGCTCGGTGTGTTTTCTATGAATAAATGTATTTTGTGCTGAACGTCGATGAATCAGTCGTCTTTTTTTGTCGCATGCTTGCATATCATGCAGGCATGTCGTGTTGAACGGCGGCGGTAGTAGTCGACGTAGTGGTGATGTTGGTGATAGTTGAGCTTTATAAGCAATTATATCGGTGACGGAGGCGGCAGTGATGGTGGTGCCATGGCTGGGTGAGTAATAGCAAAGCAATGGTAAATGTTGATATAATGGGAGTAGAAGTAGCGTCCGCGGTAGGAAGTAGAGTGCCACCGCACCGTAACTACTTCAGCTGATGTTGATATGCGACACCAAAATACTAAAACGACGACGACAAAATATCCAACTCTTTCTGTGTATAAGTCGTGTCGCATTTTCCTCATTTCGCCACCACGCTATAACATATGTAAATATGCAAAGGAAAAAAAAGATCCATTCGTTCTCACGTGTAAGTATACACACACACTACATTACACCGCTGACATTCTTGGTTTGTCAAAAAATAAAAAAAACCTCATTTCCAAAGAAAATTCCCATTTTTTCCAAACAAAAGAGAAAACAACGGAGGGAAAAGTGGAAAGTCTCGTCGTTACTTTCCCTCCTCCTCCTTCCCACTTGTCTTTTTCCCAATAGTAGGTCCAATTCCGGGAAATTGCGTTTAGTTTTAAATAATATTAATTTTATTCTAATCAAGTCAAACACCCGACATTTTCATTGGGTACACACATATTACACAAGAAAAACGAGAAACAAATGAGTGGCTTTGGCTTACACAAACAGAGAGAGGCTTTTTTCTATGCATTTATATATCTCTCTCTCTGTGTGTACGTAGACTCGGCAGCTGGAGAAAGCGGAAAGTATGCAACTTTGTTTTTTTTCCTGGGAGAACCAAGACTTCAAAAAGGAATAAAGAGAACCCCTTATTTACTATGCATGGCGTGTGGTATGTATGTGTGTGTGGTGATGTTGGAGTAACAGCAACAGCAGCAGCACTAGTTGTTGTAGTAGAAGCTTCCGCAAAAAATAGTTCTTTGATTACTCTCCACATCTACAATCTACACCCACATTAATACCGGGGCTGGGGCTGCTGCTGTCGTTACTTGACTAACCAAACGACACATACACACAGACACAGAGAGAGAGAGAGAGAGACACACACACATTCCTTTTTTCTTCTACTGCGCTGCTGTTTCAAGTCATTGAGCTCTTAAAAACAAAAAGAAACGAGAAAATGGTTAAGTTAGCACCATATAGCACCACCACTACCATATCTCACCAGGACTGCTCTTATAGTCAATATAGGTAGATGGCCATTACATTTAGCACATACGGTATATCAGCCAGTTTTATAGTTGCGAGCTGAATGGAAGATATGGAAATTGGAATGGCCAACGTTTCGTAAACGTCGGTTCATTCTGAATACCTTTAAAAGGGAACAAATATTTAAGCGTGTGTGTGTGTGTGTGTGTGTGTTGTGGGTACACAGCCAAAAAGTCCGTTTTTCTTGCTAAATCCTTATTTATTTACACGAGATTCGTAAAACAACCTCTCTTTTAAAATGGACGAGGAGAGAGGAGAAAGAAGAGTGAATGAGGAGTAGGAGCAAAAAGAAGAAGAAAGGGAACGTGTGTGTGTGTGTGCTTACGGTTATTATATTTTTTGCTGGTGGTGGTGTTGCTACTACTGTTGTTTATATTATGTGGAGTGGAGAGTAGAGAGAAAGGAATGATATGCATGCAGAAGGATGATGATGATGATGACGGCGACGACGGCGATGACGGCAAATGTGTGTTGTTTTGTTGGAATTGTTGTTGTTGTTGGAATTACTTGTCTCGCTCATTTGGGAGAAAATGAGTGAAAATGAAAGTAGAGTTGTATGGCGAGTGTGTGCAAAGGAGAAGGTAACGAAGGGAGAATGATGGAAGAAAAAGCGTGAAAAGTGATATGGTAGTGGGGTAGCGAAGCAGAGTAGATAGCATATCAGTTCTTACTACTTTTGTCAGTGATGAACATTTAACAAGTTGGACGGCAACAAAATTATGGGATGGCGATAGAGACTTTGGTCGTTGTAACGGTCGACATACATAAAAGAGAAATAAAAACAAAAAAATAGAATGACTACATTTTTCCCCTCTCTCTCTCGCTCTGCTCATTTTATCTTTTCTCTGTTCATTTATTTCTTCTCCTTTTATTTTCCAATGGGACGGAGAGTTGATATTGCTCCATGCTGTTGGCGCAGGAGTGTTGAGTAAAGTAACTGCCGGAATTAAAGTAGGTAATCGAATATTATGTTTCAGCGGAGGCGAAATGAACGTCGGGAAAAAATTAAGGGGATGTGTTTTAGGTTGGGGTAAAAAAAATAAGACGACACGAGAGCAATACGGGGAAAGCGGGATTGATAAATCATTACTGAAATCTATTAAGTAAAGAAGATTCATTATTGTTGTTGAAAAGAGGGAGAAATGGGCAGCGTCCCAGGAGGAGAAATGATGAAATGCTTTCTGTATACAATTTATGTATAGTTAGTACAACGTTATTTTTAAAATACAACTTAAGCCTTATGACAAGCGGAGCCAGGTTCTTCTTCGGATTTTTTTGGTGGCTTAAAATAAAGTGAAATTGTTTGAATGATTGTTTTTCATCATAAATTGTCATTGTGTTGTCGTCGTCTCGAATAAAACTAATAGAATGCACATTAACTTTTCTAAACTTTCCGTCTGAATCAATGCAATATACAGTTGGCAGTTCGCACTAGTTGTTAGGCCCGTCTGGTATTTTCAGCTCCAAAGGACGAAGCGGTCAGCCAAGTTTTCGTCTCTTTGTAATTTCATTTATGATGCACTGCACCCTTATTGAAGGACTCATTAAGGGGGAGTTTCAAGTAAAAAGTGGAATGCATATAGATACATATTGAAAATGATTTCTACTAGTGTAATACCCAGGTTACGCAGAGAAGCGAAAAGGAGTTTTCGTTTTAGATGATGGTATGGTATACTTTAGGAAATAAGGGAAACAAACAACGTCATTTAATTCATATCTCCAGTTTGTTTTTGGCCGTCATTCATTCCAAATTTAATTGGCCGCTTGATATAATAAAAGTCTCACACAGGTTTCCATAACTTTCTTTCTGGCTCCCGTTTGCTGCCCGATACCATCACCACCACCACCACCACCACCCCCTCCACACCCCAATTATTTTGTATGTTAGAAGGTTACCCTAATATATAATTTATCAGTTTTTCTTCAAGATTCCATTTTTGTGCTCCCTAGAGAGTTTTTTCAGAGTCGGTCCTTCCAAATACCCTTCTGGTCAGTGCGCCGTGTTGTTAGGTACCTCTGGCAAAAAAATAAAGAACATAAACCAGACATTTTTGTACAGACACCGGCAGGCAGAAAAAATATAAAATATTACCTGGAAAAAATGCCCTTTCCTACTTTACTTTTCTAAGATTTCCCCACAAAAACAACTTTCTCTTTCTTAAAACCTTGTAGCTAACAAGACACATCAAGAGGAAAAAACCATGTGCTTTTTATGCAGAGACACGAAGGAGAAAATGTTCTGTTTACGAGGTACAGCAGCTTTTACCCCCAACTCTCTCTCTCTCTTTCTTCTGCTTCATCTAACTATATGCTTCCATATGTAGTCATCCGCTGAGCAAGAAAGCAAGCACGTAACACTTTCTGTATCATCTCGCATGAATGAGTGAATGAAATGTATAGCCTACAAATGTCAACTTTCTCACAATTTTCGTCATTCTCTTTCTTAAAACCTTGTAGCTAACAAGACACATCAAGAGGAAAAAACCATGTGCTTTTTATGCAGAGACACGAAGGAGAAAATGTTCTGTTTACGATGTACAGCAGCTTTTACCCCCAACTCTCTCTCTCTCTCTCTTTCTTCTGCTTCATCTAACTATATGCTTCCATATGTAGTCATCCGCCGAGCAAGAAAGCAAGCACGTAACACTTTCTGTATCATCTCGCATGAATGAGTGAATGAAATGTATAGCCTACAAATGTCAACTTTCTCACAATTTTCGTCTAAAAACTATCCTAATAAAACGGCACCATTTGCTCCTTGCCTGCTTGTATGTTACCCAGGGAGAAAAATGAACTGGCGCTCCTCTTTTGGCAGAAGGGGATAGTTCTAAATCGGTAGGTAGATCTATACACACTGTTTTAATTTTATGACTCTTCTTCTTCGTATTCCTTGGAAGGAAGCAAAACTGAGGGAAACAGGCTTTCCCAGAAACACAGCCTTCCACAATATTTTTTCACAATCCCTCCTTCGCTGTTGGCTTTTTACCACTCCTTGTTAGCAACTGTTTTGTATGTACGACAAAATGGAGACGGGGAAATATAATGTAAATAAATGGGGCAATCATTTCAAGTGAAAAGTTATTTTCCCTTTTTTATTTTGTCCGATGTTGTTTGTCATGTTAACCTGTTTTTTTGTTGATGTATTAACCCTTGCCGGCTTCATCGGTTTTGAGTAGGAGTCATCCTGCAGCTTTTGGGTGGGGGTTTGTGGAGGTGATTGGATTCTATAAATACCGGTGGAGCTATTATTTATGCATGCTTGAAGGCACGATATGATTGCTTTGATTGGATTGGTGCCCTTGGGTTTTTGGAAAGAAGTAGAGCAGAAATTCGTTTATACTATAAATAGCAAGTAAATCCGTATAAAAAAGGGAAATTATTTCGCGGTGGGGCAGGGAGTATGAGTTGTGTGGTGTTTAGATTTATCATTCAGGTGCACATATAAAAAACGGATGATTAGATCACGACAGGTTATTTAGAACGATTATCATTAACCCCAAACATAATTGAATATTAAGGTAGCTTTTATGTGGGCAGCGTACCTGAGAGAGAGAGAGTGATTGGAAAGGGGAAAATCTCTGGAGTCTTTAAAACTGACTTGGAGGACGGATCAAGGCCACATGATCCTTGCCAAAGAGGATTTTCTTTGCAGCGATATTTTCTGGTACCCGTTACTGCTTTTTGGCAACTTGTACAATTATTATCTCGTTCGTACGGAGAATGACTTGCATCCTTTGGAGGTAGTCTGTCACATGATTAACTTCAAGGAGACAATTAGCATGAATACAACACACTTGTACTTATAAAATGGGAAAGTGGATGGAGATTATCATTGGCGTTGGTTAATGCTGGAGTTTTGAGTTGTTATGCAAGGTACGCTATGGTAAATGTATATTAGATTACGTGAAATCCTTGGAGGAAAACACATTGAACAACGAGGAGTTTGGAGAAACTTCAAAACTAAATTTTGTTGTATTTTACAAGTCAAATGAATCCTTTTAAATCTTCAGATTTTGAGTTTAATGTTAATTATCTAGGGAATTTTA
>JAHZNE010003267.1:0-23547 GCA_027744055.1 Callyntrura sp. NNG-2020
ACCAATTTAAGCAATTCGTAGAAATCTCTTGTCCTATATGCTAATTTGTCAACGGGTTACCAGATCACTTTCAGTTTCCCAAGTTCACCTACATAACGGACAATGTGCACCAGTTTGGCATTGATCAGTCACGTTAGTTTTTTAATCTATTTATTGCCACATATCAAGGTCAAAATCCATTGTGCGGCACATAATCCAAATGTTAGAATGAAGAATGTGAGACCCGTTTATTCATTGTAATACATGGAGGAAATTAAGCAATATTAAAATAACTTCGAAATTAGCCTTTTAAATTGCAGCCAAGTGCCAATCTCAGGCTACCCACACAACATTCTACTTGTTATCTGTCATCTGTGCTGTATGCTCCTTTTGCTTCATCATGAAACAGCTGATTATCTTTGATCAGCACCCCATTTAAAAATATGGGTTTTACATTTCACACTTACCTCCTGCTCTCGTTTCCTATCTTCGCTTCATAAATAACTTGCATTCATCCAAATCCTCTTTTAATTTGGTGAAACCGTCGTTTTCTGTCAACATACCCCATATTTTGAATACTTGTCTAAAGAGATTCCTTTATTTCAGAAAACTCAACGTTGGTTTCACTCATGGCTCATACTTTACTTTAGCTTTTTTCAACGCACTTATTTTTTTATAATCATTCTAAGAAATACAATCAATAACACTATTGACCATAATGGTACGACGGCACATTAATTTTACACAAGTGGTACTTTGAAAACAGATTTCACAGGTCATATCTACAGATGGCTTTTTCTTCAACCTGACACAAGTTCACACTCCACAATTTACTGTCTCCACGATGCACGAGTTTCTCTTTTTCATTGATGTATGCATTTCGTATTGCCCTTATTTCATCATCATGATCATAACAATAAATACTTTTTTCAGATTTTTTTCCATAATAAAATCTCCCACTACCGTGTGCCTGTGTAGGAGACCCAAAAGTACGGGAATGAACGTAGTAAGGAATGAACCGACTTGTCCCATCCTTCTTTCATCATCACGACCTGTGTTACTATTATTAAAGGTAAAAAGCTACTCCGCAAAGCCCCATATTTTCTTTTTCTTGCTGTCATTTTGTTCGGTGCATTTCTTATTGTTATGTTCCCTGTTACCTCCCTGACAAGTCGGACAAACTTAAATCACTTCTACTTGCCGTTTTGGCAGTAACTAATTTTCAGGTCAGATTACTAAAAGTGCCATGCTAAGAGGCATAAAAAAGCTTTCCAATACCTTATAAAACTCAGTACATTATCCAATATTAAGTTCAGAGGAGAGGACAGTGAAGAACAAAATGAATTCCAGGAAGGCTTAGTCCCTTTAGTGTTTGTACTCTATTGTACATACACTAAATTATATTCTACATAAATATCCACACTTTACCCTATCTTCCACCTATCCATTCCATACATTCATTGGCAAGTCTGGTCAACTTCTCAAGTGTGTAATGTGCTAGTACAAAATAATCTATTCGTAACTTCCAAGCAGTAATAATCGTAATCATAATAACAGTACAATCCCATGAAAGCTGACAAAGCGAAAAAGCAATATAAAATATAATAACAAGGGAACATGTGCCTTTAACCTGCATCCTGTCCAGCCCGTTGCATGCTACATACCGACACATAAAACCCTACAACTTTAAGAAAAACTCGACATAATATTGTTTTCTTTCGAGGTAAAATCATCTCTTTCTCTCACCCGCAAGGCAGGACACATGATGACGCTACATGCTGATATTTTTGGTAAAATTTTCTTAAGAAAGAGGAAGACACACAGTACTCAAGAACAACAGACCATGTACACAGATGATGATCTTGATCTTCCTGCTATTGATGATCCGATGAACAAGTGGATTTGAAAAGAAGTGTGTTGTCGACAGGGAAAAAGGGAAAGAATGAGTCGACGTCGTCATAAGTGTTGTTAAGTTGTGTAGGTCGGTTCATAGGCTCTCTTCTCTTTCGTCAGCGTCATCCTCAATACGATCGTCTCGTCTTTTCCTCCTTGGCTTGTTAATGGCCATTTCCCTGTGTTGTTGTTGTTGCAATTGAAGGAGAGAAAAAGACCGACAAGGAGCCCTCACGGGCTCCCAAGATCGAAAACGAAGATGAGTTGGTATATGTGTGCGTTAAGGATATTAAGAGAGGATTCCTTTTTTTCCAAAATAAGAATAAGATGATGATAAAAAATGTACTATAAAAGCAATTCACCACCATCCAGTTTAACATCATGGTAAAGTGAGCATATAGATGATAATTCCTCTGGTCATGCACTTGGTTTACTTTGAGTAGTTTATTACTGCAACTCTCTGGCTTTTACTTCATATTTCCTAGCTTGACTAGATTCATTCTGCATAAAAATTTATACTTTTCGTAAAGCTGATCTTTTAGCTTTACACTTTTTTGGTTAGGGTAGGTAGGTAGATCCATTTCTCCGTCATTATCATCATCATATCATGATGCATCGTTTCTCCTCCTCTCTTAATACACACGTACTCTACAACCTACAACGACAACCAAGATACTTGCTACTACCTCCTCCTCCATTTCTTCCTTTATTTTATTCCTTTAAGGAATTCTCACTTTTTTGGACGATGAAGAAAAGCCAGTCTTTTGGATGGATGGACAGTCCGGCGCCAGCTGAAGGTAGTAGTAGGAAGACGAAAAATGTATTACTTATATTTTTAAGAATAGATTTGATACGATCATTTGTTACTATATTATGCATGCCACAAACGAAGAAAAGCCTACTACTGCTGATAATGTGTGTAAGTGGTGCTGTTGGTAATACTATAGCGTTTTATTTTGTTTGGTGAAATAGAATAAGATGCTATTAGTGGATGATCCTGATGAGTGAATAGAATGAAATACCTGAAGAGAAAAAAGTCTACCTCGACTGACTGAATGCATTGTGCACCTTGCAATGATTATAGTTATGTATGATACACATATTTGAGAGGAAAGCTGGTAACTCCAATCAAATGTTCAATGACTGACAAGAGTATAGGGAAATTGATATTTATCCGCTTAATACTGCAGACATCACCGTCACTGGAATGGTTTGCTGATGGATGATCACGATAATAATAATATTGTGTTCAACATGTACACAGGTTGTTGTTTCATGCTGCTGTGTTGTTAAAGCACAGACAGCAGTAAAAGTCCCCCAATTGTGATTACCTCGTATATGGCCTGGAAGGCATTTTTATGATTGGAAAAAAGGCGTAAAAGGATAATAAGAATGTGGTATGCAAGGATTATCTACCCGTGAAAAAACCCGTGTGTTGGTAAAATGAACAGCAGTGCGGTAGTCAATTGCACAAAGAAAGGAAGAACAACAGGGTTTACACAAATGCTGCTGCGCTGATTATTGGGAGAGATGATCGAAAAAAAGAATAAGAATCCCTGTGGGATTCTATTTTTTGCCAAACCTAGCAGGTTTATCCAAAAGATTTTTTTGTTCAAAGTTCAGACAATAATCAGATGGAGATGTAAATGAAGGCATAAATAGTTTATGAGAACCCCTTTCAAATAGTTTTAATTACATACTAATGCTGATGAAAATCGTCGCTATTGGTATAGGATAGCACGCTTGCTAATCTACCACTTGATTGAGGCATGTTTATTGTTAGAGAGTTGTGTTCAAATTCGTGGACGTCATCCTTTCATGAGATTCTTGGTCTGAGCATGAACAGCAATATTAACGAAAGTTTGGAAAGTGTTTCACGGAATATTTTCTAAGGAGTGAGCAGGACACCTCGGAAAGGTAAAGGTATCCAGTTTTTTTTGGATGGATACGAAAATATAAATGAGTTCCTTTGAAAAAGGAGTTATATCATAGTCATTTATTACACGACCACACCACCACGAACTTCACCAAAGAAAAGAAGAGAGATCAGACCACATAGAAATAGGTAACATGCGCATGTGTCTTACAGATTTTTTATAAGAACGATATATTAGTTGCTCCTGTAATGTGCTGGGATGATATATTATCTGTATATGCAAAGGCAAGACATGAAAGTTGATTACTGCACGAGGGCAAATCGTAGAAAAATATCCAATTTCATGAATTAGTACGGAATTCACAGGGAAGTTGATGAAGGGAACATGAAAAAAAGGTTGAGCAGCTAGACTGTTATTTCGATTCAAGCAAGTGCTTAATTAATCAAGAAAAGTGATGATAAGGATGATTCTGTGGAATGTGATTTGTGGCGTCTACACAACAACGATGTTTCGCGGCTTACGTTCTATATCACGTCTACTCCTCAGTCATATTTTAATACAGGGAAAATGATGAGTAAATTGCAAAAATTACCGTTAACATGCGTATGTTCCTGCAACATAAATTAACGTATGACAGGGGTTAATAGGCAAGGAAATGGAGATATACATCGCATTGTTTTAAATACATAGGGGCACATGCAGAAAAAATATACTGATGTACAGTTAGGCGTGATGTTAGTAGCGCATGGGGATGTCTACTGCACTGCACAACTAGCAACTCCATGGACATGTAAAAACTGGCAACTGAAAAATTACACATATTTAATACGACCACAGTAATTTGAATGGCGACACACGGCGCATTGTTTGTAAATAATGCTGAACCTCTGTAATTAATAGTTCAAGACAATTTCAGACAATTAGTGATCCCCACCATGGAATGGCCTACGTGATTAATATTGTGCGGTGGTAAGTTTAAAACTGATTGACGCGACAGGAAAATTATATTATTGGGAAACTTGACTCGTGTGTTCAATGTGTTCAGGGCGTATGAGAGTGAGAATGAACTCATAAAATGTTATACCATTGTACGAAGTGCAAATGAGATAGGTTTTGCGGACATGTGTATGGAAATAGCAAGGTTGGTGATGACTATTGCTTTCCAATTCCAATGCGTCTATATATCAAAACTATTTTTCTTATGGTATCGCAATGAGTCAACGATATGAACGACCCACTAAACACACATAGATATACTTAAAAGATGACAAACAAGACGTCATTTTGTTTCGAGACAAAGAAGAGAAGTAAGAAAGAAGTAGTATGTGTTGGGCTTGAGAGTTCCTTATCGCCTGGATTCTCATGACATTTGATATAGGATACCGCTGCTGCTACTATTACTAAATTGCTGCGACCTACAGAGCTTGCAATATTTTATTGATAAACTCGAAACCAATGTCCGTCGACTACAATTTTTGCCAACTATCTTTAGTGGAATATCGAATTATGTATTGATTTGGCATGTTGCTGATAAGAATCCGGACTGTCGTACACTTTAACTATCTTAGTATATAGTTATATACAACATAATCTCTTCTTGCCACTGACATTACAACGTTATTTTCATTCTCATTTTTACATTTAAGTAGATTTACTGAGAATGAGCAAACAAGAAAGATAGTCAATAATATTGAGGAAATTGATATCATGAATGTTCCCTTTAAGTGCAAAAACGACGCGAAATTTCGAAATAAGTAAAGTAATAACAGAAAAGCATTTTCTAACAATTTAATTAAAAATACGACGATGCCTGATTGTTCGAGATTATCATTACTGGATATGCAATTAAGACAATATCAATATACATATATATCCAAACCATTACGGGAAAGATTTCCGTCCATCCGTCCGTGTTAAGGGTTCAGAACTTAAGACATTAAGATGTAACAGCAGACAATAAAAAGTCCATGCTAAATAAAATTAGTAAAATATTTTTCTTTGTTTTTATCTTAAAACATTTTAACTGGTTTTTTAACTGGTTTTGGGGCTGTTTTAACTGGTTTTAATCATTTTTCTTTAAAATGTTTGGCAGGTATGCATTTTGTGTATACAAATCCCCAACAAAAAGTTGGAAACTTCATGTTATATTTAAAGCATACGTGTAAATTCTTTCAAAAAGGCCTGTAACTCCCAACTGCCCAAAATTTAAAAAATCCCAACTATTTTTGTCGAACAGCTTAAAATCCCAACTAATTCTTACCAAAAATTTTTTATTTCCTAAAAAAAGGTCCTCCATTCTCAAAGTGTGTGGAAACGTTGAAATTTTACATTGAAAAATTTGAAAATGGGTCAACCCAAGAAAATACCAACTTTTCGACCCACCTCCAAAAATCCCAAGTCGATAGCACTGAGTGAAATATACGCAGGCTTGTTAATGGTAATTCTTTAAAACACAATAGAAAACAACCTTACAACTAGGATAAAAAAAGGTATGGACTAAAATTAGAAACATTGGGAATTTCATACCGTGAAGTAAGTGGGGAAATTCTATATTAATACAAAAAATGTCTAGTATTTTGTAATCCCCTAAAAGATTAAATAAAAAAAACACCTTTAATCGTTCGGGTCTAAAGCCATATTACTTTACACTAGAGTTGAAAGTCGAAATGTTAAATATTTCGTTTGACAACGTTCTTTCAACATTTTTGACATAAAATGACACAAAAAGTTCATACCAAAAGTCATTTCACGTTTTCTCGTTCAACCAACACCTTTAATTTAGTGTCTGTGAATATGTTTAAAATGAATTTCCTGTTACGTTGGTTTACACTTTTGTTAGTGTTGGATAGAAGCATTCCGTCTCAATCTAGTTCGCCAACAACATCATCATCATCGACTAGCAAACCGAATTGTGGCTGTGGATCGGATCTTCAACAAAAGATAATTAACTCTGTTCTCGGTATCCCGTACGACAAGCGTATTCCTCCCCCTCCTGGTGACATGCCAATGGATGTTCAAATCAATGTCGAAGTTCTCAACATTCTATATATAGATGAACACAGTCATCTCTGGAAATTGAATTTGGACCTACGACAGGAATGGGACGATTCACGGCTTTACTACATCAGCTTACTTGCCGGTTGCCCAAAATTTTCGTATCTTCAAGTAGCAGACGAAATAATAGATAGCTTTTGGAAGCCCACTCTATCCTTTCCTGATGATGTGGACGGACAAGTTTTAAATTTTGTGCAACGCAACCGAGCTCTACGAATATTTCCAAATGGCCACGTTTTCTATAGTATGCACGTCTCTTTAACGGTTTACTGCAGTGGCCTGGGTAGTAGCCCAGGGGAAGTTCTATGTCCCTTACAAATTCGTCCATACGGATCTGAAGAAGCTTCAACTATTCTGACTTGGGTTCCACCAACGAACCCGGTTCAAATTAACAAAACAATGATAGTTTTACCCAATCACGTTGTTGGAAATATTGACACCGGTTCTAAAATTAGTGTGACATACTCCGGAAAATATTCTACACTTTTCGCTAATGTACATTTCCAAAGGAAAGCTTGTTTAACGTAATGTAAAGTAAAGTATATGATTGTATCAAGTAAAGTTTCGTTAGAACAATGAAGCACTCCGACTAAAATTATTACGCTAGTTTAAATATTTTATAATTCATTCCGTTGTAGACATAAAGGTACAATGCATGCACCATGCGTCATATCTTATTGATTTTTGTGGAGGCAGTAGTAATATAAAATAAGTTTTAATTTTTTTTAACTGTAATAAACTACATGTAAATTTTTATAAATTCTCCTACTTGTTTCCCATCTGTTGGTCCAGCGATCATTTACTAAAAACTGATATTTTCTGTGAACACAGCAGCGATACACGGTGGCAGTCATCAAACTACTTCTGTACAACAAAAAGCAACAAAGGAACTAACCCTAATGTAAAAGGCAAGTGCATTCCACATTGCATATCATAAATCATAATTAGACTATAAACTTATATATGTAAATGCATATTTTTAACGCATATACCGATCAATGTAAGCTTGGGTATGTATCCATATCTCATAAAAATAAGTCACTTGGGAGTTACTTATTTTTGCATATTTTGCATATTTTGCCTTTTCCCCTGCATAATTGCATATGCAAGAAAAATATCTGCATATTTTTATTTATTTTTATTTTTCGTATAAAAATGAAAAAGATACAAAAATGTCATTATAAAAGACATCAACTGAACAAAGATATTAATATTTTTCTAAATCGGATCTTCTTCTATTTGTTAAATTCCGGAGTAACTTCCGTAGTCGGTTCATTTGACGAAAATGGTACTGAATGCATCCAAAGAGCGAAACACTTACTGGCAAAAGACGGTGTTTAGTAACAGATTGCAGAGATAGAGATTGCATATGTAACTACAAATTTTCATCAGATGCAATTCTGAATAATATGGAATCTCGGGACCTGACTGTTATGGAAGTTATAAACAACTTCAATTTTTACTTCGAAACAACATAAATAACATAATCCAGACTTTCTATAATATCCTTGTCTTCAAATGGTAAAATTCCGTGCATAAACCTGCATGTACTTTCATTGAACAGTCACTAGTCTGAATTTTAAAACCGCACCACTACAATATACCTGTTTTCATTTTCTGCTTGAAGACAAGTGACAGCTCAGCGTATCAAGAGGCACCTTCTACCATTATCATTAAAAGAAGTTTTCATTCCTAAAAATTTTAAATTTTCAAAGCTATTTTTCTTTGACAGTGTTTTGTCTTGAATTTTTGTTCTGAAGAAGAGTAGAGATTCCATTGGAAAGCTTGACATTAAATCTTTCCATTAAATGCTTCCACTAAGCAATCCGGTGTTTCAATACTTAAAAAGACGTTAATTGATAATCGCACAATCACTTTACATCAGGACATGACGCTTGTACGTTTAACATTTTTAAAACCTATTTCAGCTCCATCATGAGCAAATGATGCAATTCGTTTTATACTTTCTGTTTGTCATCAAGCCATCACTCCACAGTTTCTATGTGTCTTGCGGTTTATCCTTAAACGAATATTGTAATATATAAAACTACTTGATGAATGGCAGGTGAAGTGAATGGAATGTAAAAAACGTCTACCCACTCATTCGGGTCTGATACTGAGAACACAATTCATTTGTCACAACTTTATGTTTTGGATAGGAAACCTGCGTTTGTTGTTATTGCGTCTCACGAAGTTTTGATTATTGGGTAAAAAAGTCGTTATCAATTTCAACAATTCGTTTTAAATTAATATTAATTAGCACACAGTTAATTAATAAAGGATTTTATTTTCAAGTACAATACATCTTTTAGTTCGGTACCATAATCTATGATAATTAAGGTCGCATTGCAGGCCATAATGTTACAAATTCAATATATGCAATAATTTGAAATATCAAATATGTACAAAAGAAACAGGGACAGCAAAATCGTATATATAAAGAAGAATAATGAACAAAAATTAAATAACATAATTCATTGTATGACAATGACAATATTCGGTGTACAAATTACAAAATATTGATAGCCAGCATTCTCATATAATAAATTTTACGGGAAAATAGTTGGTTATTCCGAGTAATCACTTCAATTAGCTTTCGTATTATGAGGTCATTTGCCAAAGTTAACACACAGATTAACACAGCGAATTTGTTTAAGTTCAACTCAACCAATTATTAGTTTGATGACCCAGGACGATTATCTTGACTTCCGAAAATTACATTTTCATCATCAAGTGGTAACGTTTGAGACACCTTTAAAGATTCAGAACTAATGTTGCTCTGCCCTGGAGCACAGTCTACACTTATAGCCTTTCCCACTGTTTCTGGGAGTGGGAGTGACAAGGACAGTTCTTTTACTTTACAAGTTTTAAAGGAGCTGGAACTACTAAAGTCGTTTTCATCATCTGACGTTTCAGAGTCTGACTGTTCCAAAAGCGCCAAATTCATTTCTACATAAGTGTTTTTGTTACTACCCTCGGTGCTGCAAGATGTGTCTTGACTGATGGAGTTTATTTTATTACTACTTCCTGTCTCAGTATCACAACTTTCACCAATGTCTGTTAGTGGTTCCAAAGTAATTTGTGGTGAAACTGGTACACGTGTCAGTTTTTCGTTTGCGTTTCTCAACTCAGGAAGGAAGGTTTTCACCCGATCTAAAACGGAAGATTTCATTTTGAAAGTATGTTGAAAGTCTTCTTGTTTTCTGGATGTAGATGGTAAGGACTGTCGCTTTTTCTCAGAGCAATTTGTGTCCATTTGGTATGTACCAGATGTTGAAATATCTACTAGCATATGCTCCCCACGTGAAGTTTTCATTAATTTTTCTATCAGCACCTGCTTTCGAATAATCTGAAGCTCGTTCGAAGGTACTTCCAATTTTTCCGGAATTTTGGGTGATTGTGAACCAGCCTCTACCGCAACACGGGGAGACTCTGTACTTTTCTCTAGCTTTTGATCCATATTACTGAGCGTCTCTGCTTGCGAATGATCTTCAATTCCTTCCATTTTTCTGCAACAACAACCAACAATGAGGTAACCAGCGAGTCTTAATATTGTCATCTATCACATCACATCTACATGCATGTATGCAGTACCTGTATTTTACTACACATACATAAACCAAGCAATACATAAATGTGCTATGATTTAATATTTAATGAATAATATTTTATCTTACACTTTCTACTTTCTTGACTTTACACTATTTTCATGTGTACTGACTGTACAAAAAATTTCTGTCTTCTTTAATGAGTCGTCAATAGTAGATATACGAAGTAGTGCTCAAATTTAAGTGGGGATTTTCATCAGTGTTAATAGTATGTACTCTACGAATTGTCAAAACAGATCGTTAAATTTTAATTTCTATGCTCAGAAAGCTGATTGAAGTTAAATGTTTGAGGTTACCACAATATTTCACACTAACTACGATCCATTTAGATAATTTTTATGATATTACATATTATGAACATTCATTTACTCACACCACACCCGCTGTACCAAGTACATGTAATTTGAAATTTGCAACATTCAACATTCAATCAATCAATATTCACTATCACTATTATTATTGTTGATTGTAAACGGCTCAATATTTTGGGCTACTACAGCAGAGAGCAGAGTACGGAATGTACCAAAGTCTGAATGTACATTTTATATATAAACGCAGTCTTTTCAAAACGAAAATGAAAGCTGATTTATTAAAACTTTAAGTAAAAGTAAAAAAGTTACCTTTCAAAAACTTTGTAAATATCAATTGCAATGAAGGAACCTGGGTAGCAGGTTCTGCAGAATACCTTCTCCTTTTTTCGGCAAAGCACACACCACAGAAGAGCACACTGAGATTACTGTGACGTCGAAGCATGTGGTCGTTGTAGAGCCTTGGTGTATGTATAGTCTATCTTATAAACAAAAGCATGTGTTTTGTGTTTACATGTACCGGTTCGCGGGCAGAAATTCAACATTTTGAGCGAAAGGGCGTGTGGGAAAATAGATGAGAACACCTTCAATGTTTTTTTGTTTTCCGAAGAGAGATACTTGAACTTGTACTGAAACTAAACAGCTATACTAGAAATTGTTTTGCTTTGTAAAACTGACTTGTAAAAATGATTGTGCATTAAATATTAATAGTACTTACTTATAGCTGATTAATTACACTGTAATCATTACTGTTGTTTGACGTGTGAGAGTAATGTAGCTGAGGGGAATTGTTATTTTAACGATATCCCAAGATATATAGTATCAGACAGGTTAAAGTGGTATCTTGGAGTTGGAAGTTACATTATTAGCAGCTACTGCTGACTACTACATGAGGACAAGAGTATGTCAGCTGGAACTCGTGAAACAGAATACGTAGGTGAAGGAGGTGGTATGACTGACTTCCCTACTTCCGGAGGTGGTGGTCCAGGTCCGTTGGATCTTAGATATGGCGGAGGCGGGTCAGTAGGTGGGGGACATCAGCAACATGGAGCTGATCCAAATGTAACACCAAACTTACAGGTTTGCATCCATACCAAACACCAAAACCTGATCTTCATGGTTTACAATGTTTAGAGTTGGAGATTCAGAGATTCATTTATAATTCGTATTTTAACAATTGTAGAGGTACCGGTTTAGTCCTGATGAGATGAAAGCAATTAGAGACTGCAATAGGGAAAGTTTTTATTATCGTTGTCTTCCCATTGGAACATTACTGGGTTGTGGCACGTATTATGCAGTTAGATATGGTGTGTGCAATGCATTGTTTCGTATTTAATTATTTTCGTAAACCAATAGAGACAACATAACTTTTTTCGTATATTTGCACACAGGATACTTAAAACCCTCACCACGATTTGGCGCTGGCCCAAAGATGTTTTTGGCGTCAATAGTTGGCTACTTTATTGGAAAAATGTCCTACCAAAGTGTTTGCGCCGAGAAATTGATGGCACTTCCTAATAGTCAACTTGGTGAGATTCTTAGAAAGCAAAAAGGCCGAATTGGATTTCAAGAAACGTATGCTCATCAGATTTGGCAAAATATTTAGTTTATCATTATTTACACTCTCTAGTTATTAGTTATTGTTAGTGGTGGTCGTATTATTGTTCCCATTTAGTTTGTCCATGGAGCCCGGTTTTGCCACTGTCGCTCCAGTCGGTGCACCTGCCTTTCCTAATTCCGACTTAGGTAACCCACAAGTGTATTCTGACGTGGGAGATGTGCGACCAATGAGTAGCTTTGACAGCGAAGGTGGGAGTAGTTTAAGTGGGTATGACATCAGTCAATCCACTTCAAATTATGATACCACGCAGCAAATGCTGAATGATGAGAATCTTCCTCCGAAACGACCCCAATTTTTTACAACCTACGATGACTTGCGGCGACAAAATAGGATAGATTATGAGAGTAGACAGCATAGCAGACAAGCTCCACCACCGCCGCAACCAGCAACGGCACCTGATGCAAGAGGGGGATCTGGCGGAGAAAGTATGGGTTATTATGACAGTCGAAGAAATCAACCAAACTATCCAATAAATGATGGATATTCAAAACCCAAAAATAAGTACGGTGATGTGTGGGATGAGAAACCAGGAAGTTACTAGTGAATTACTTACATTAATTAAGATTACGAAATGCGAACTGCAATGCTAAGCTTGAAAGTTATGTATTCTTGACAATCACTGAAGACGGGTCCAAACTATAGTATAGGTATACATCTAGTATGACCCCGTTTTCAGTGAACATTAAACATATAGTCATCATCAAGTCGGCAGATTATTAATGTTAAAAAATATTGAAATATTCAGTTATATATATATCCAAACTAAAAAGTATTTATTGAATACTTTTGACGGGCTATTTAATAGCAATAAATATAAACTTGCCACCATAATGTAAAATATGTGAAGTGAAATTATCGTAAAACTGACATTTTAAAAATGAAATTTCAACACAGGTCCCGGTTTCTGTTCCAACATGTGCATTTCGTCAATGTTTTGCTCAATCATTTGCTGTTTGTACTCAGTCTGTTTCTTTCTCTCTTCAGAGCTTCGCGGATCTTCGGTTTTGTACGTTTTAAATATTGCGGCTTCCGTTTTACAGGTTTCAGCATAAGACATGCTGGCTGCGAGTAGAGCTCTTTGCATATTCTCATCCACTTGAGGAATTTGTACAACAGCACGAACTACGATAGCCCGTTTTGTATTACAAGGCAATGCATGTGCTTTTACTGAAATTTTTGGGAGGTTGGAAGATGATCGCATTTCACGCTCTATTTCGTAAATACCCTGAAGATCTTCAATGCCAATGGGATAGTCATCCACTTCAGGTTCTATACTTTGTAAATCTGACTTATGACTCGACTGGGGAGATCTACTTTTTCTTACAAATACACCGGTGATTGGATCCATCTCATATTGATTTCCATCGTCACTTACATCTTCCTCTGCGTCCTCTTCCTCCTCAGCAATGTTAGACAGAGAATCTTTAGCTCCTTTACTTTTTTTTTCTTTCCCCTTTCCCTTCTTTACCAAATCTTTTTCCTTTTTGTCTTTTTCTGGAAAGTTAAAAGGCAACATTAATATTTAAAAAATAGCATTTTTGACAAAAAAGATCAATCCTCACTCTTTTTCTTTTTGTCATCCTCTACATTAGCCTTTGGCGGTTCTAATTCGGAACGTTTTTTCTGTAATGTGTCCTCTTCACCGGAAGTTTCTCCTTCCTCCTCTCCTTCTCCGGAGTATCCCTCATCGACCTCTTCACCCTCATCTTCTTCACTGAACTGCCGCGGTTCACCAACGTCATCACCAGGTGGCCCAATTTCTGCGCTTTCAGTCTCCAAAGTATTACCACTTCCTGCATTACCTGGAGTCGTCTCGGCTGTCTGCTCAGCTAACTTCTTTTCTTTGTACTGTTCCTTCGGGTCCAACACAAACTTTGGTCGCTTCCAATGCGCTGAGTTGAGAATGTATCCGAACCATCTCAAGTCATTGGGTGTCGCAATTCTTAATTGTTTATTTGTAACACCCCTGGGTCTAAACATGGGCTCAATGTAGGGCCTTGTCCACATCCCATGTGGCTTCCCCACTTCTTCCACTGGTTGCATTATCGTCACAAACTTTCTCGGCTGCCGTTTAGGCACAGGGTCCACGATGACCATCGAGTCTCTGCTAGCGTATGCTTTGCTCACAAGGTCTTCTACTTGACTCTTTTGTAAATACTGAAACGCAGTAAGATCCCGTTTCACAACGAAGATCTTTGTGTTTGGCAAAGTTCCTCTACAAGAATCATTGTAACTTCGTCGTATTGCTTGAAGACGCTTTGTAGCCGCTCCCAAATTTTCACTCGAAGTATTTTTAAGTATTCCGGAAATAAAATTTTTGGGGAGATGTGCGTGCTCTGAAAGAGTTTCTATCAATTGTTGGGTGCTCATGGCTGCACATGTATCTTCCTTCTCAATTTTATCAACAACTGTCTCTCCGTACACATTCATCAAAAACCGATTATTCCAAGAGTCGACGGATTTGCAGAAGGTGGTCTCATCTCTGAACATCAAGAAGTCTGCAAGAGATCCCCCGTCATTTCTTACAGATTCCTTACTTTTCGGTGTCGCTTTAGTGGGTTGTTGTACCTCAGACGTGATAGACTGTGCTGTTGCTGCCTTACTGGGTACATCAAGAAGAATCTCCTCTTTTTCGGAAATGGATTTTTTAAGAGTGTTCGGAACATTTTCAACATTGTCTATCGTTGGTACTTCCTTTCTTGAATTGTGTGCATTCATATTACTACCAATTCTTGTAGCTTTTCCTCTGGTTTTTGCCCCTTCCCGTTGCTTTACCTTGGGATGAAGACTCTTCCCATGATGCTTATTTAGACTTTTCTTTTTTACTACTTGATGCTCCTTGTCAGAAGTTTCCTCTGGTAGCTCCAAAGGAACTTGAGATTCCACGTGAGACGGTTCCGTTGATTCTGGAAGAAGAATATTAACGACGCTACTGTCCACTGGTTCAACTGGCATTGCATTATGTATCTCTTCTGGTTCACCAGGAGGAGCGGAGTGCCATAATCTTACAGTTGTAATATTTGGTAATGCTTGTCTCCCTTGTGCACAAGGAGGATGTGAAAACACAGCTCTGTCTTTATCGACGTCCAAGCTGTATTGGTCCTCAGTTGAAATTCGTACATTTCCGTCGGCAAAAACTCGAATCCACTCTCCATGTGGCAATTTGAGATGCACATTTCCCGAAAGGGTGTTAAATAACACAGTGGAGTAGTTGGGATGCTCAATCATGTACTTCAGACCAACGAAAACCCAATCACTAAACTCCTCATCTTCGTGCAGCTCTTCTATCATACCTCGTGATGGATCCCCAACCTTATCGTTACTTTTATTCCCGTCTGTTTTGCTAAATCCAGCTGCCTCTGCATCATT
This sequence comes from Callyntrura sp. NNG-2020, assembly GCA_027744055.1. Lineage (NCBI taxonomy): Eukaryota > Metazoa > Arthropoda > Collembola > Entomobryomorpha > Paronellidae > Callyntrura > Callyntrura sp. NNG-2020. Next base: position 15,710 of record JAHZNE010003267.1, read on the forward strand.
GGTATTCATTGATTCGCCAGCAGCATACTCTACGCTGGTTCGATTACCAAATTTCTCCGTGCTTTTTCTGATAACACCATTGATTGTATTGCTTGCTCTATTAGGAACGTTACTAGCACTGACTCTTGCAGTGACATTGCCAGCATCAGTTTTAGAATCCACGCTCTTGAAGCTTGTATTTGTTAAGATGGTTGGAGAAGGTGCATTTTTTTCCAGAATGACCATCCTGGTTGTAAAACGGGTTCCATCTAAAGATAAAAAAAATATGTCAAAGTTGTCCTGCTTCTCAAGTATGATATGTAAGTATGTAATTACTAATTTTACCTGGGTAATGGGTTATCACTGTGCCATCGTACCGATGGAGATACACAACCCCATCCTGCCGACGTCGAAACACTTCTCCTCCCGCCAGGGGTCCTGTGGTAAAAACGTAAATTGGAGTTTTGGAAACTTTCTTTCCATTAACCACTTGCCATAGTTGTCCATTCGGAAGAATCACTTCACCGTTAAAAATTTTGACAATAGACGCTGAGCCAAAAGCAGAGAAAGTATCTGCGTCTCTTCTAGAACTAAGTGGTAACGAACGGGCTTCATTATATTCGAATTTTGTAAACATCATAAAGTATCAATTTTTAAATAATGCGTAATTTTAGCAATTGTACTTGGCGGCCAACTCGTCAATATTTGTGGTTACTCCACGAGCTGTTAAAATTTGAATACACCCGTTGAGTAAAAATTTTATTACTGAACCATCCATCGTATAATATCGACTTCCTTCAATATTTGACTTGGCTGATCCATGACCTACATAGTACTGTTTAACCGAGCGAAGTAACGGTGGTCCGGGTACATCTTCCACGCTTATCATCAGTCCACTCGGTAGTGTGGCAGTAAAAGCATGTGTCATCGGTTGAATAACTTGAACTGCATCATCCCACGGAGGAGCAAAGAAAAGCCTTCGTTTTTGAGACTCTGCTTCATCATCTGAATTTTCACTGGATGGATACATCCACTCACCTCCATCTTCTGTCGGAACGACATCTAACCCGTCCTCCACTTCCGACGAGGGTGGTGGTGCAGGAGTCATCGCTTCATCTGCCGTCTCATTTTCCTCCGTGTTTCCAGTTTCTCCAGGGGTTAACTCAGAGTTTTGTAGTCCAGTTGGTACAGTACTCGTCTACCTCGAGGGGTTTGTCGTTGAGTGTCTTTTTCTCTTTCTTCTCTTTACCCGCTCCCTTCTTGTGTGCATTCTTTTTCCCTACGCTGTTTCCCGCGTCATCAGGTTGGTCATCGTTAACCTTGTATGTGCTGCTTTCCGGCTCTTTCCTACCACTACCTGCAGAGCTTTTTGATTTTTTTCTTTTGCCTTCTGACAATTTTCCTTCACTAACCGCGCTCCCCCGACTTGCATTAGCAACTCTCTCCTCTTCTGCTGCGTTTTCAGCAGTAGCAACCTCAATCAATTTTTTTTCTACCTCTTTTCCAAAGAGGACCTTTTCAAACGAAAACAATTGATTTTGCTGATGCTTTTTGTTTATAGCTAAATATGGAGCAGCTTCCTCGGCACGTAGATCTTGAAATGCAAAAATTGTTCCATTATTAAGCACCATGTGAAAGTACGGACAGACAACGTAGTCCTCTAAAGAAAGGTCAAAGTCGTGAGGAATATAGTAGGGATAGAAGAATGTTTTATGCCCATTTTTCGTTACAGTCAACTGCATCATTCTGTATTCAGGTTCGATGGTAGAAATATCATATTGTATTACTGTCCCATCCATCGGAAAAAGAAAAAATGTGTCATTTCCAAAGACTGCCATTCGTTTACCGAGATCATAACAGGTGAAAGTAAGATTGGTGTTGATTAAATCCTCCTCCTTCGGGGTAGCCATGCCGTTTGTATCATCCGTCGGTGGAGGAATTTGGGCTTCTACGACAGTAGACTCTCGTAAATTTTTGTCATTAGATGTTGGATTGCCCGCATTAGTAGCGTCAATCACAGAGATGACGTCATTTCTGCTAGCCCTGGACGTCTTCTCTGATTTCTTATTTGTTTTTTCAGATTTTGTTTTCGTTGAGCTATTCAAACTCTTCGCGCCGCGCGATGATGGGGTTGTTGTTTTAGATTCTTTATCCCCAGTTACAATCTCTGATCCATCGGTGTTTTGAACAATTGCTAGAGGTTCGGAAGTCACTGTATCATTTTCCTTGACGGTTGACGAAGCAAACATATCCGTCATCGTGTCCGGCGAAAATTCTCGGGTACTGACTCCACTCCCTTCTCCCGACAACGTAGGAATCCCTCTTATTTCATTACTTACTCCAGCGTAACCCTCAATCTTTCCATAGAACTTTCCCATGTAATTTGACAGCCTTCCATTACTTTCACTCAAGCTTAGAGCTCCTTGGTTATCTACCATGATCTGGTACTTGATACTGGGTACCAGAAGCCACTGTTCCTCCGGAATAATGTTTAGCAGCGTGTTCATACTGACCTGATCACCCGCTTCCAGTCTTTTGTCAACATCCAATTTCTCAATCCACCTAAGCACATTTTGATCATCCATTGTATACTCTAAAAAATGTTGTAATCCAGGCATAGTTTTTAATCGAAAGTAAAATTGCGTTTCGGCTGTCAATTCTTTTGGTATTGGATTGTTAAATATAAACATGATGGTGTCATAAAATGGACAGTACATTCGCTGCATGCTCATATACTCTTGACATGCTTCATTTAACATTTGAACCGTTTGAATGGGCACCAATTCCTCCACGTAATTCCAATTTTTGATATCCCCACAAAGAACGCCATCTTCGACTCCTATTTTCATTCCAACTGAAAGTAAATATTTTTCAATCCACTTGCTTAAGTCCAAAGCTCCAGATTCATTTATGGCTAGCAGAGCAGGGCACTCTAGTAAAGCTTGAACTACTGAGGTGTCATGAATATCTTCAAACCACTCCTCTTCACATGCTATAAACCGTTTTGTGTCGACAGATGGATAATTCATTGCGGAGAAACCGAGTTTTTTGACTGAACTCTCTGACAACTTTCCTCCAACGCTACTTGTCACTACGCTTGCATTTTGACTATGAGTACCATGCGCTGTAGATTGGTCGCCCTGTTCCAGCAACGACACTACATCTTTGCTATTCATTTGCTGTCCAGCTAACGCCTTTCCTTCACCCCAAGTTTTTGATCTTCGTTTGGGTTCACAACCACCTTCATTTTCAAAATCTCCAACTTGACTTCCCTTTACACTTTCTGGCTTGCTAGATTTTCCATTTAAGCTTTCAGTAACGGAAATTTCGATGTCTTTCCCTTTCTTATTTTTGCTTTTGTTCTTGTTTTTTCGTTTTTCTAAAAGTTCAAACTCAGCCTTAGCTGTATTTTCGTTCTGATTGTCGGCATATTTTGCTGCTGTCTGGATAGCACCAAGGGTAGTCACTCTTGCTGCTTTATTTACATCCAAAACGTCATTGTGCCGTTTTTGAGCTTTACTTCGTTTTTTTCTAAGTTTCTTGTGAGGCTCACCCCCACCGCTATGTGTGGTTTCAGGAGGATCATCAGTTTCACTTGGTAAGTTTGCAAATTTTGTCTGTAGCTCTTCTTCCTTCATAAAATTGGTAAGAACATTTTTGGAATCTATTTTTTCTTCTTCTGTTGAGCGGTTATTTGAAGATTGTCCCAATGAAGCCACAGTTAACTTCTGATTTGAGTTTGGACTAATAACTAACTGATTGCCAGTGATTTTGCTCACTGCCAAATAATTACGGTCCATGTCTAGATTAGTGCCTGGAAATTTTATATTTTCTCCCGCGTCTTGGTTAATCATGCTATCGGATGTCGTCTTCCCGTCGGCTGAAGAATTTTTCTTGGTTTCTACAGCTGCCTTTTGCAGATGTATTTCAACGCCAGCACACATGAGTAGATGAAGGACGTAAAACATGTCTGCCAACATAAATTAATCATATTATTATAGACAGCGTCGTTTTCGACATTTTTACTAGGATTAGAGAAGAAAGTGTTATATTCCTAGAACGAACCTTCAAATTGTATCATCTCAGGGGGCATAAAATGCATGAAATGATTCAAGTTCCCTAGTAGCTTCATATATAAACCTCGGTTAAATTCAGGCATTTTCTGCCACAGAAATCCTTGAATATTTTGAATATCTCCTGATAGTTGACATGATGCAATTTTCGAGGCAAGTCCCTCTAAAAAATAAAATTTACAATTTACACATTCACACAATTAATTTTTTAATATTTGGTTCATTTTAAGCAACTTTTATTAATATTTTCATTGTCTTACCACTTAAATGGCAACTGCGTATGCTGGCATAATCTCCTGACTTTATGTACATCGGCGAACTGAATAAAGACGAAGATGAAATCACGCTACCCACTTGCAAAGAATTACGCGAGTTTTTTTCATACTTATCATCTTTATTGAGTAGCTCAACACTGGTTTTGTTTTCCATCTTTTGATTTTGTGGAGCAGCCAAGCCCCAATTTGTACTTCCAAAACTGGATATCCCCGTGATTATACCCACAGTTGTGTCATTATCATAGCATGGTTCTGGTACTACATTTCCTGCTTCTTTTTCCAAAGTATATGCCACTTGTTGAACAACTGCTTCAAGGATAATAGGCACGGAAATGCACTCTGATGGAATTTGACCCATGATTTGATCGTAAATATCACGAGGTAAGACTGGTTCCAAAGGTTGCAACTGTTAGAGAAGAAACCAAGATTACGAAACCAAAATTATTTTCGCATAGATAGTACTTAGTACGTAGAAATGTTTACTAACCTTAGTGACATCTGCTGTCCAACTAAACTCCTGAAACCATCCTTCTAGCACTTGCATTTCATAAATGCGTTTGGCAACTTCATCGTATACTTTGGAAATGTAGTAGGTTAGTCCATCAGAGCTCTCTAAATTAACCTAAACCGGATAAAAAATTACTTAAGTTTGACTTGTACGTCATTTCTGCTTGTGCTTTACGAATTCAAGAATTTTCACCTTCTTTAAGTCTGGCAGTGGAAAATTCATTAAAGCAATGTCATGGAACGGTGAGTCGACACTGGCACTGTTGTACATCTCAGATAACTTTGTCCAAAATCGGGATACTTCTGAATTTCTGTTAAATTCACAAGGATGTTTCAAACTTGTTTTATTTATATGCGTTAGTTATTTTAAAGTTTACATCGCATTAAGACGGGAAACGGGGAAATCAACTATAAAAGGTCATTGTGAAACCAAGCAATTCAGTTCTACATGTTTGCCACATGTATACTTACCGTGTTTCCGGATTTTGAGAGAGCCTCTCGAGTGCCTTTAAATACTGTGGAAGAACATTTCTTGGCCGAAATGTACCCGGAATACTGTCCTCCACATCAATAATGCTAAAGTTGTACCGATTCACCTTTGCATCAGTCATCAGCAAGATTCCATCCACTTTCACTCCCATGTTTCTCAATTCGTCGATCAAACGGGGATTATAAAAACCTTGCAATAGTATATAGCTTCGAGGTCCGGTAGGTGGAGAATCGTCTGGGAAAATGGCACAATAATAGTAATATAATAGCAATGGTCTTACCAACTTATTAATAAAGAAGGAGCTTTTTGCAGATAAGCTTTAAAAAATTGTTTACCGATAACTTCGAATTCTGGCATTGGAACTTCTCCCCTCCTTCTCATTCTAGTTTTAACCCCCATTTTAGTACTAGGAGCTCCCGGCGATGAACTCATTTGCTGCTTACTTACCACAGCATCGTCGGATGTTTGCTTATTTCCCTTTAACGACTTTTTTGTAGCAAATTGGTTTGCAGTGGTCTGCTGAGGGGAAATTTTACTGAATGCATGCGATTCTGTTGGTGGAGGGGCTGGGGGTGGTTCTCTGAACCCATCAGATTCTCCAACTGCTCCCGGTGTGCCAGCATCTCCGGTAGTAGTGGCATGAGGCACTGCTATTGTAAGGGGAGGGACGTACCGAATTAAATCTTTTGATCGTGCTCCTGCTAATTCCATTTCTCTTTTTTGGTGATCCGCATCTATCTCAGTGGCTACGTGTTCTTTAATTCCTAACAATGTGTACTTGATGGCCTCTGCAAATAACTCCTGTTTTTTCATGTAACTGTGATCATCCACAGACTGTCCATGGCTTTCCAAGAAACGCTTCACTCTCTCCGCTGTTTGAGCTCCAGAGATACAGTGAAAATTTCTCCGAACTCCGGTTTCAACGGCACAAATGAGAAATTCGCCGTACTTACTAAGTTCAGCAGAGTCCTCCATCACGAGGACGATACAAGAAGAGAATCCGTCCTGATAATATTTAACACCGATTACATAGCATTCCAAAACTTGTTAAACTCGATTAGTATATAACATCCTCGGTTAAATCGTACAAAAGCACATTAATTAGTGACATTTGCGTTTACTCACCACCATTAAGTTGGCGTTCCGTACAGCTTCACTATCCCATTCCGGAGCACTAGCTATTTTTGAATTTCTTCCAGCTGCTACGTCATTTACATTTTGCCCATCTTTATGGCTGCTAAAACTCCCAATTTTAGCATCGCCCGTGATTTCACCAACGGCTTGCTGATCTGCAGAATGTTCAAGTACCTTTTCCTCGTTCTGTGGTGCACTCTTTTCCGATTTTTTCTTCGATGTTGCATCTTTATTACCACTTTTGGCGTCCTGTTTAGACTTTGATTTCGTCTTTCCAGGTTTATCTTTTTTTCCCATGTTAAGAATCTAACTCATAAAGTGATAGCACTACCACTGCTCCAATATTTGAAAATACAGCTCAACATGAGTTGAAAGAACAAGGTAACAGCGTTTCATTAGAGATACTATTAAACAGTGCTACAATATAAAACATTTACGGATTTATTCACATTTTGCGACACTAGGCTTGTAACAAAAATAAAAAGGTTAGTAAATAAAATATATGTAAATAAATGTAAATAAAAAATTTCGTCCATCGAAGAAGTGGGAGGAAAAGTTCCCATAACACAAGCAGCATTTCCTCTTTGGATGGCGATGCTAATTCTTTGAGTAAAATATGATTTGGCTTGTAAATCACCACTATGTCTGATCAAAAATTTTCCTAATTTATCGGTTAAATCTAAGGCTTCGGTGCACCAAGGTCCTAAGGTCTCCACAGCGAAAGGAATGAAAATATAATTTTGATCCATAATTGATTGATATTTTTTCCATTTACGAGCTGCAGCATTATTTGCAATGGCACCAGTCTCTTTGGATGAGTAAGAAATGTGAGAAGGAGCCAAAGTATCAGAACAAGTTGCATCCCAAACGAGGCAAGGTCATTTTGTCAACACGTTTTCCATCTTCAAGAAAAAGTCCAGGGGGTTCCATTATAGAAGGAATTTTTGCAATAGCTAAGGCTCTCCTAATTACCTTGATTAGTTCAGAGTGACGGGAATATCTTCCTTCGCTTTTCGCACATGATAAGCCATTTTCGTTAACTTTGTCGCCACAAATACATAGGTGGGGTTTACATATTTCAGCCCGAGACGAAGAGACATGGAGATCCTAAAAGTATTATTGGCAAGTAATGTTCCAATAGATTTTGCTGGAAGCGAATAAAGCCATGCATTAGACTCCTTTCTAGAGGTTGCCATTAATAAAGCTTTTGAAGTTTCACTACAGCCGTCAAGAATTTCTTCGTGTAATTTTTTGCAAGCATAAGAATCCCAATTGCGTTGTAAATTTGGTAAAGGGGGAATAAAATCGTCAACATTATTCATGGTGTTGTTCCAGGTTGAGAAACCACCATCATAAAAAGAAATGTTTCTAATATCCGAT